>JAUJYN010000093.1:0-52581 GCA_030737835.1 Acorus gramineus
CAAATTATCCAATGTGTGTTAGACCTAACCCAGTCCCCTTGTTAGGTAACTGGCTCGTTAGTCCTGGCAAATGTGGATGATTTTGGGCTTAAAAAGGGGACCCAGCCCACAAAACAATTGACTGTGAGCCATGGGCCACTACTGATAGGTCTTCAGGCTTGGGCTCTATGATTAGGCCTTCCCTGACACAGAGATCTTCTAAACCATGAATCGCATTGATAACTCTTGATTTAAGAGTTATTAAAGTATATACATTTAATAAAGTATATATTTCGAGTTATATGTTTAATAACGTATGAGTTTTGTTAACGAGTGCCTTTAGGGCACTTGTTAACTTGTATTTATTGTTAACATTTTACGCAACCCAACAAATCTAATTATCATAAAAATCAATAAATTGAAAGATTTTTTAAAATACCAACAATACCCTTAATAAATTCACCACATTTTTTTTCTTCCCTTCCATATCCAATTTTTCCCTCTCATAACCAAATTTATTTCTCTTATCCCAAAAAAGTTTCATTCGAAAATGTAAAAATGTATATTTCTTTTATTTTTATTCTTATCTCATATCTCATATGATTATGATACTTGATTTAGTGTTGCTTATATGAAGATATTTTTTGTGCGGTATATAAGATTTTTAATTTTTATTCTTTGTTTGATTTAATATTTTATTTTTAATATTTTATATGCACCTCCATTCTTTATTGTTTTTGTTTTTTTTATCATTTGAATTTATTTCAATATATTACAAATAAATGGTCTTGCATGCTTCTGGCTCTGACTGATACTTCACATCAAATTGGTGTAGACGGATTTGTGATAATGAAAAAAGAAATGTGTTTTATAATTTTGTATATAAAGCAGATGTTGAAATTTTTTGTCTTTCATTATAGTGGGTTAATATTGTAAATAAAAATTAAATTATAAAAAAAATACATGTAAAAAAAAGGGATTTTTAGTTTTGAGTCCCCACAAACCATCATATTTAGTGATCGATCCCTCCCTTCTTCGTATTTAGGTTTTAGTCCCCAGATTTAAATGATAGTTCCTTTTTAGTCCCTAAGAGGGACCTATCCATAAATTATTTAATTTACTTTTTAGTCCCTATGAGGGACCTATCCATGAATTATCCTTTAAATCGGGGGGACTAAAACCTAAATACGAAGAAGGGAGGGATCGATCACTAAATATGATGGTTTGTGGGGACTTAAAACTAAAAATCCAAAAAAAAAAAATGTTAATTTAATAAAAAAATTTGGATATGAGAGGAAAAATTGGGTATGGGAGGGAAGAAAAAAAGTTGCTGAATTTATTAGGGGTATTGTTGGTATTTAAAAAAAATAATTTATGAATTCATATCATAATTAGATTTGTTGGATTGCCTAAAAAGATAACAATAAATGTAGATTAACAAGTGTCCTCGAGGCACTCGTCAACAAAACCCAATAAAGTATATACTTCTAGTTATTCGATCAGAGAAAATACAAAAAAAGGTACGCATTAAATTAGTTTTTTTTTTTTTTTCGTGAAAGTATGTAATATATTAAAGAAGAAAATATACCTTAAAAAAATTAACATACAATGATGAGATGGCAGGAATGTCCTTCTGTGACATTTTCTTTGGTATCAAGATAATCTCAGAGCTAAAACCAAGTTGTAGCAGGTTGGTTGGGTCTCAGACATACTCTTAAAATGATGCACAATACATATTTATATATATAAAAAAAGAAATTGTAATTACTCATACAATTTTTTTAACTACTACCTTAACTTTCTTAATAATGTATAAAGTTATCTGATTGGAAGCTTCGTTGTTCAACGCTAGTTGTGTAATGGATTTAAGTAAAACCTAACTAGATATTTCAGCCATTACAAAAGAAAAAAAAGATTTTTTATTTTTAAGTCCCCATAAACTATATGATTTAGTAATCGATCCCTCTCTTCTTCATATTTTTGTTTTAGTTCCCAAATTTAAGTGATATATTTTTTTAATCCCTCCCAAGGACTAAAAAAAATCAAATAATTTAGAAATAGGTCCCTCCCAGGGATTAAAAAGGAACATATTCTTTAAATCTCGGAGACTAAAATCAAAATATGAAGAAGTGAGGGATCGATCACTAAATCCTATAGTTTATAGGGACTTAAAAATAAAAAACCCAAGAAAAAAAGGGAAATTGATTCAAAGTTCTTCAAGAAATTCTTAAATTATTTTTAAGTCCCTGAAACATTTAAACTTATTTTTAGGTCTTCAGACCCCATTGTATATTATTTTTGAATCATTCTATCTAAACACCGTTAAGTCCACCATTATGTTTTTCATTTTTATCCCTCCTTCACTATCTATGTACACTATTAACAAGTCTATGTTACAATGTTAAACTGTCTGTGTACATTGTTAACAATGTCCATGTACACTGTTAAAATTTTGAAAAAGGAACACAATTGAAAAAAAGGATAAAAACTAACCCCTATTAAATGGAATGACCTAGAACTAATATTCCAACTAACCTAGAGACCTAAAAACCAGATATTTCAAGAACTTAAAATTAATTCAAGTGCTCCCCGGAGGTAGAGGTGTAAAACGGGCCGTGCCGTGCCGGCCCGGCCCGCTAAACTACCGGGCTAACGGGCTAACGGGTCGGCCTGGCCCGGCCCGTTTCATGAAACCGTGCCGTGCCGGCACGGCACGGTCTGCAGGGGGTCGGCCCAGCACGGCCCTCCGTGTCAGCCCGGCGGGCCACCGTGCCGTGCCAACGGGCCGGCCCGGCCCGTTGGCCCGTCAACGGCTAGTCCAACTAGCCGTTGCCCCCCAACGGCTAGTAAACTGGTCGTTGGCGGGCCAACGGGCCGTGCCAACGGGCCGGCCCGGCCCGTTGGCCCGTCCCAATGGTGGGGCCCACGGCACAAACCGTGCCGCGGGCCTAGCGGGCCGTGCCAGAAACGGCACGCGGGCCGGGGGTCAGGCCCAGCCCGCGTCGCCACCCAAACGGGCCGGCCCACGGCACGGCCCGTGCCGTGCCGTGCCGGCACGGGCCCTTAACGGGCCGGGCCGGGCCGGCCCGCCCGTTTGACACCTCTACCTGGAGGACCTGAAATTAATTTCCCCAAGAAAAAAAGAAAAAAAGGGATATCTTGCGTGGAAACTTTGATCACCCCTACAAATTAAGAATAACAAATGCCTTGTGCTCCATTATGGCAAAACTCTATTTTTATTCAATAACAGTGCATCTTGGTTTTTTTTTTTAATGTTAGAGCAGTTTATTTTACTGAAAGGTTACATATTAGATCAGTTGCAGACCTAACTTGTGAATGACATTTGTTTTGGAATGAATTAATCCCCACAACTGTTTCTAGTTATAAACTGCTCTCAAAGTCTTTTCATCACTTAAAGTGAAATTAATCCTGTCTTTTTTACGGTATAGATGGCATTAATGACTAAACAATAACGCTTTTTTTAAGAAATATTGAAACCCTCTTGTCATAAACCTGCATTTATATGCAGAGTTTCTACCTTTTGTTTTTTAAAGAAAGAGTCCAGATACACTCTGCTCATTTTGTAATCTTGCCTACAATGTAAAAGTGGTCCCTCAGTCGCTCATGCAATATACATTATTATAGATTTAAATGTGGTTTCACAAACCGGTATTTGTGCGGTAGCACATGCGCTCATGACATATTATCTTATATATACCATGCATGTACATGCAATGTGTCATACGTGCTACCATATGTGTTACACATATCTCATATATGTGGCATGTGCAGCACGCATAGTGACTGTATTTATTTATTTTTTTAGTTTTTGCAAGGGACTGTTTGAATGACCCAATTTTGTTTGAACGTCGTTTGAATAGGGTTCTTATGGTGGTTTAAATTGCTAAAATATTAACGCTTTAAGAACGAACTTCATTTGAATGATCGATGTTCAAATGAAAGTCTAAGAAATAAAATAATGACCGTTTGAATGGAAGTCATAGGTATGTTTGAACAGTCCATGTGCGATCATATGTCGATACAGTGTAATATACATTGGGTTGAGCAATCCCAATGTATGATTTTTTTCATATACTAACTAGTATTTTTCAGTTTATAATTCATTTATCGGTATATGCTTCAGTGCACATTACACGTAAGACTTGGCATATCAATTTCCTTTAGGAAAATATACGTTATTGAATATATATTTTAAAAAAATTCAAAATAACATCACTATTCCCTATTGAAATTATCCAGCAAAGGCAATTGTTGCAACCAGAAAGATTGGACAAGGTAAGATTTGGGCTTCTTAATGGTCCGATATGCGTCTCTGGTACGCGTAAGCCCGGCCCATGCAATATAATATTTTATGAAAATGATATGCTCAGTCTTTTAAGCCCGGCCTCAATTGCAATCAACACTAGTTTTCTATTTTTTCTTTTAAGCATAAACTCTCCAATTGAAGTGCATATTGTTATATGAAATAAAGTATGTATTAAAATACATTAGTATATTTTTTTTTAATTAAAAAAAATGAAAAAAATTTTTGTACCATACACTATGATAGAACCACATACACTACGATGGTGCAATATATACTACGTTATCTAGCGTATGAGGCTGCAAAATGGGTTGAGTATATAAGCACTCAATATTTTAAGAACTCTCTTACATCCATTCATTGGTACAATATCAAATGTAGTCTTAAATGCAGTCATACATACCTCGTTAGTTCCCTCCACTCATTATATCGAGGTATATACCTAGTTGAAATCTTTTTCACATTTTTATAAATGATATCATTCAATTCATTGGAGTATATACACCAATTTTTATAAAAGCAAATATCTCATTAAATGAGGTATTTGATTTAAAAAACAAAATAAAAAACATCTGCTATGTGTGTTTTGAACTATAAAATAGACTGCGTGTAACATTTTTCTTTATTTAAGAATAAAAAAATGCTAGAGGTCTCAAAATTGGCCCAAATCTCTCCAAAAAATATACTGACCACGGGGATTTCAAATGTCATTTACCTAGTTGATCCAGAAGAATGAGAATGAGAATGAGAATGAACATTAAATTATCCTTTAGTCTGTTTTACATCCCTAGTTGAAGACGATATATAACTAATGCAATATATAAATTCATCTAACACAGTATATATTCTATTATATTAATATATATTTTATTATAAAAATATATGCATTAAATTCTAATAAATATATACATTAATTTAATTTTATAATAAAATTAATTATATTAATGAAGTATTTATTGAAAAAATGTACAGGTTGCAAACGGACTAAGCTTATCATTTTTCTCCAAAATATTGTTAAAAAAGGCAGGTGTCATGTTAACCTAAGTTAGGATATAGGGTTTTGATTTAACCATGATTGGTGCTTTATGAGGGACAAGGGACATGTACTAGGAAACAAAACACTGAATTTTTTTTTTTTTTAAACAAAACATTGAATATTGAATTTCTACATGTCCATCCAAGCAGGTCCCGGTTCAACTTGCCTTGCCTGGTCAATAATAATATATATATATATACCAAATTATTTTCTGAAGGGCAAGTTCTTCCAGTATGTTTATTGTCACCACACGATGACTAATTGATTCAACCATATGCGATTTCAGATCTCTGATGTCAGAACCTAACTGTCATGTTTCCTCAAATTCTCACATGGATCATGTCACACATTGCAAATATTGACTTTGAGACCATGTTAATTGTTAAAGACTGATAGATGAGTTCAATGTGATAAATAAATTGAACCACTGTTTTGAGTCTGGAGCCACTGCTTTGGGTAATGTTTTAAAAATCACATCACTTATTGAACCAGAAAGGAAATAAAAACTGGGTCAAGATTTATCCGTTCAATTATCGAGTTGATTGAAATTAAACTGAAACATTATTGTAATGTAATAATTATATTAATTATTAATTAATAAATATATGAAATATATAAAAAATTAAAAAATATTATCACACCTCTTATACGCCTTAAATCTTAATATAATATATCTCCTTAAAATATATTTTGATAAATGATGATTGGTTTATTACAATTAGCTGGTTCTAAGAAACTGTCAGTTAAATCGGTGAGTTAGGTGATTTTCAAATTTGAAGCCGGTTCATGCTTGTTATCAGTTTTTTAGGGTTAATCATACTAGAAGTGAGATATTGATAGAACGAGCTTCAATAAGGTATTTTAAATATTCATTTTGAGCACATTTGTAATTGAATTTTCAAATAATTATGTTTTTATGGAAATCCGATCTTCTAAAATCAATTCTAGGACTAATTCGGCAATAAGATAATATTTTGAAGATAAATTATCTTAATTTCAGATGATAAAAATTCAATAAATTTTATTATTATTCATGATTGTCAAAATTGAAACAAAAGAGATGATAAATGTTATTCTACAGGTGAAACAAAAAAAAATCATATTTGTTATTTCTAAATTTGGATCATTGTTCGTAATTATCTTGATTTATTTTTATAAAATGTGATAGATTGCTCTCGCCCGCCAACTAGTCCTAAACATTCACATTCGTCTTAGATTTTCTTCTTGTGCAATTTTAACAATCTTAAATTTATTAAACAATAGATTTTTGTAAATGAAAATGTTAGATACATTCTCATTCATTATCCCATGTGCAATACGTACATGTTTTGATTTTTTAAAAATAGCAAATGCCGTCTAATAAATTGTTTATGATTTTATAAAATATATATATCTTTATGATGAATTGAATGAATTTATTTATAAAAAATGTAAATTTTTTTAATTAGACAAATATACCTTGTTGGATAATTATAATAAGAGTATATGAAGTGCACATGAGACTGTCCCTGTAGGCTAACGTGTAATAGCACTATTTTATAGAATTTATATTCTAGTATAATTTTTCAAAATAAATTATTCAAGAGAATACCAAAAAAAATAACTATTCAAGACAACATAATGGGATTCATGGCACGTGATCTTATTATAAGAAAATAAAACAAGCTTAAAATATGAAATGAATTAAAAAGTAAAAGCAATAAAGCCAAACTAATAAGACTTAATGTTCCTAATCCAAATTTTGTCTCACCATGATATTTAAAATCCAGTTCATTAAACAATTTTTATCTTTCTGATATCTGAACTAAACCTGAAAGTGCTGGCACTATTAATATTATTAATTAGGCAGATTGCGTTGTTTTCGCTAAACTTTTTTTTTTTTTTTTTGGCATCACAACTTGGATTTGTTTAATGAATCTAGATAATAACAAGTTCTGATCACAAGTGGCCTAATAGATTACACTATATATTTTGGCTTCAGTGGTTATCTTTTCTATGTGCATTGAACTGGTTGTTAGTTTAACAGTTCCATCCAAATTGAGGACTAGTTTATGCTAATTGTGAATGCCTATCCACCAATAGATAGGGTTCCAACACAAGCTTTAATAATGTTAGCTTTGGTTGGGTTATTTATTTCAAACAATCCATGACTAAGCTTGCCAACTATCTAATATTAAACTATCCCTATCCACCATACACCGAAAAATAAAAGAATTATCTGATATGATATTTGAATACACAAAATAAGTTAAAAATGGATGTGAATACATATATCGGATATCTGCTTGAAAAAAACACATCTGAATATGACATATGTTTGTGTTATATACTGTATAAATTCAATTATTTTACATAATTAGACACTCATTTTTTTATGATCATTTTTTTTTTTTGGAAGAAAGGTAGATGTTTGCTACCCGATTTCATTTCTGAACTCGAATTACAAATTCTGAATGGAGGGAGAAGAGAGTAAAATAAAACAAGAAAGAAAGATATTCACAACAAGAGAGCTCTCATGTCCTGGGTTAGAAGAGGCAGCTAACCAGCTAACCGACTTAAGTGAGATCTACAATGGTCATTGACGGAGAAAAAGAAATCCTGATGTCTAGATTCAATCCTTAGTTTTTCTGATTGAACTACAATGGATGTCTAATATGTCATTTAATCATTTCAATTAGCGCTCATATTTAGAAATATTAAATATTCAAAAAATAATGGTATTCGCTTTGAATATGAAAAAAAATATGAATTTAAATATTAATAACAATCCGTACTCAATTAGTTGAAAGGCAAATTCAAGACATACACTTCACATGCTCAGTATTCTTGTTAGGGAGATATAAAAAGTTTGAGGCAGTAAAGCAGAGAATCTCTATGTAAAATCATTTGAGATAATAAAAGAAAAGATAGCAACTGTGGCCATGACAGTATGGATTAGTTGGTGAAATAACTATAACAGTGGCTTTTTGGCTGTTCATGGATTCTCTTTTTCATTATTTACTGCACTTGTTCTGCAAAAAATCTCTGCAGGTCTCAGTCACCCCCATGTGAGGAGGAAAAAAAAAAGTGAGAACATCTGAATGCATCATGTGAAGAACAAGAATCACTGACCATCACTGACCACATGTAACTTTTGTAAAATAAAGAGGGATTTTGCATGTAACCCCCTCCAAAAATTTCTTATGTATGGTGCAGCCTCCTGCCTCATACGGATTGAATACGGAGTGGATATGCTATATATATTCGAATACGTATCTGAATTCACTACCTAGTATTCATATTTGTACATGTATCCAAGGAATAAATTTGAATATGAATTTAAATGAAATATTCAAATTCAGATAATTATCTGATCTATTATACTTATAATTAGTATATATGATACAATATTTATATCTTTGGACTAAATTTATAGAGAATTAATATATGATATTTTCATTGACAGACTTAACAGAAGTATCCTATTTCATAATTTATTGGGGGATTTTTAACAGATATGCTTTAGAAAGGCAAGATAATATTGAGTTTTTTTAGGGGGTTACATACAAAAGAAGCCCAACAGTGAAAAACAAATAACATGGTATCTGAACATGTTATTTATTAAAGTTTGACTGTGAAGTCTTTTGAGCATCCCATATTCACTTGATACAATGTACAAAAGTGGCAGAAAGAGAGAGACTAATTAAGCTTTGTTTAGGTTTTTTTAGCTGTTTCAGAGAAGGTTCAACAACTCCCAATCTGGGTCACCCAGGTCTCCAAAATCAAACCCTAAAAAATTTGTATACACAACTTTTTGAAAAAACAGTATGAACTCATAAAAGCTTGTTCTCCCCTTGCCTGGTCTTTCAATGGCAATGCTTTTATTTTACCAACTTGAATGCCAACAACACCATTCACCTCTCCTTTTTGGGAGGACCCCATTTTGATCTTCCAGATCTAACAAGATCTCCTCCCCAAACAATAACTTCTGAGCTAGCCCAAGTTGAGCTCGATCGATACCAGTTACGTCTATCTCCAATGTCGTGACTCGCATCAGGTTTTTAGATAATCAGTACTAAACATGTACATTTGGATTCGCATTTTTGAGAGTCAAACTTAACTGAAGACGTTTGGATGTGGATTTGGAAAGATTGTGGATTTACAAGAATCTGATTTCCCCAAATCAATTTTCAAACATAAAAAAATAAAAATTACAGACACATTTTTGTAAATAAATGCTCAAAAGCAAACTTTTTTTTAATCTGTTGAGAGATAACTTTCTACAAACTCAGCTTTTAAAAAAAAAAACTAATTTTCAAACAAAATATTTCACTATAGCTTTTACAAAACATGTTTTTCAAGTTTCACGTGTAAAGTGTCAAACTTTTTGAAAAGCTCACTTTCTAGCATTTAAATGCAGTTTTTAACCGAAAGCTGATTTTCAAATCCACTTTCAAATGGACCAAAAGCTGTTTTAAAATTGATTCCAAAAGGGGTTAGTTCGCTTTCGTGTGCCCTACCACCAGCTAATACAAAAACCAAAGGCAATGACAGCTTCAAAAAACTAACACAAATGGGGCCCTGGAAAGGCCTGTTGGTGATCTCTGAATCTTCTCGGGGCGGTTTGTTTTGACCGCGCCGCCTCCACCACCACTGCCGCCGCCGAATTCATCCTGACCGTTCAATTCAAAAAGATGTAACTATAATCCATTTTTTCAAGATTCAAAATCAAACCCATACAGAGGAGACAGCCTTCCATGTTCACACTGACATTAAAAAACTTGAAGACAAGCTTCCAACAAAAGAGGATTTAAAATTTATATATACAAAAAAAAAACATTTAAGTACACAATGCAAAAGGAGACAAATTTTTTACATGAATATACAAGAACAGAAGGGCCAATCATTCTGTAATTACAAGAGGAGATCCTGTACAGCCTCCTCTGCCTTTTTTGTATGAGTTCCTATAACTTTTCACAGAAAATATGCTGTGAGAGAGATCAAGAGTAGGGTCTGACCAAGCTAAAGTTGCAGAGGGACTTAGACTTGAAGAGACCACTGAACAGGAACCGTGTGGGGGACTCTTGTGGGGGAGACCTCGAGAGCTCGGACCCCCCTTTCACTTGGAGGATCGTTTGGCCGATCACTTGTCGGATGGCATCGATGGTCTTGGCATCTACCATGTTGCCTGCAGCATCTTGGACATAGAAAGTGTTGACGGCTTTTCCGGCTCGGGTTGTCACCTCTGCCCTTGTGACTGATAGGCTGTTCTCCCTGAAGATTCGTGTCACGTCTGATAATAAGCCAACCCTATCACTTGTGCATAGCTCTAGCTTCAAGCCCTGAGAAGAATCACTAGTTAAAAGGCTATCCAATATGGTTCAAAATGAGGAAACTAAAAGGATTTTAAGGCCTACTACACTACATTTTTTTAAACTGTGTTATCTCAAAACTGCTTCTTGACGAGGCCTCATTTGGAACCGATTATCAAAACAACTTTTCATTAAAGCTGCTCTCAATCATCTTTTTCATAAAAGTTACTATAACAAATAAACAAAAATAAAAACCCAACAAAGAAATAGAAGTTCAAAAATGTCATTTGGAACCAATTAACCGAAATTGATTATGTAGAAACAAGATCAGTTTGACAATTAGTTGCAAAACAGGGCCTAAACAATATAAAACAATAACATGCCATTAATTATATTAAGAGATCACATGAACTACTGTTTATGTACCCCAGTCCGTAGGAAAACATCAAGAGAAATATGTAACCACCTTGAGTTTATATCCAAAAGAAACCAAATTCAGGGGAATCCAAAGACAACACAAGTACGCTTGTTGATTCAAACGACGAAAACTCATTCGAATAGACATGAAATCCTTACCTCCGAGACTCTCCTCTCAATAGCAGCCTCAAGACATTGGATTATACGCTGCCTCTCCGCTTCTGAGTTGACAGGGGACCCATCCACATGTCTGATGTAGTACTCCTACAAAGCCCAAACAATAACAAATTTCAGACTCCAAGTGACAAAACAAAATTATAACATCAAAAGATATAACATGGTACCTGATAAGCTTCGGGACTTTCAGCATCAACATTTGCATGGAAGACCACATACTGCATGTCAGTCAGAGTGCAAACTGTATCGAAAAGCAGCTTCGGCCGGTCCTTACACCGAATCGTCACCACCGAGTAGTCCTTATCATAGATATTCACAACAGTCACCTTGGGCCTGAGCTTTTCGTCCGCCAAATCCTGATCAGACCGCTCATAATCACGATCATCAAACATCATCTGGTGGAGCCTCCGCTCCGTGTGGGTGGACCCCAATGACACGGCTGTCTTGGCTCCCCTTGTTTTATTGTTTCCTCTAAGTACATTACATAGGAGATTTTTAATCCTCGAAAGCCTCTCAGGGTCGGTGATCGCCAGCCCAGATGACTCATCGGTGACATGCATCACAGCCGCGGCTCGGGTGTTGTGAGTCCAGACTTCACCATTCACAACGTTGCATTTGAGGTCCATTAAAACAGCGCTGACTTCAGAGAGCAGACCAGGTCGATCAGTCCCAGTCAGCTCTATTGAAGTGTAGTCTGTTGAAGGTGAGACGCCAACAGACCTTTTTCGTGATGGTATAAAACATGAATCCGGTCCAAGGGACTATAAACAAATACAATACAATTAGTGAGGTACCGACCACGAATAGTTTATATAAACTGCATGACTATAAATCTGTAATATAAGAGCATCACCTTATGGATATATTCTAAGATTTCCTCATCACGCAACTTCTTCCCATCTTGATCGGTAACATTGAATACTGTTATTGGATATGGAGACATAATTAATTTATAATTATTTGACAAATCTTGGATGATATTTTTAAAGGTAAAATGAAACATAGTGGAAATTATATATTGTGTTACCATCCATGAACCATCCACCATCAGAAGAAATATAAGCTTTGGTTATAATGAGATTCAAATCAGTGAGGACTTGAACAACCTCTAGGAGAATCCCATGTTTATTTGCACTGTCAACCTTTACAACAACAAAACAATTCTATCAAAATTCATGTTTTTGTGACAGTTCATAGGCATATAATGGTGAGTTCATGAACATAATAGATGGCTCACCCGAATGACTGTCGCATTGACACAGGCTTCGTTATCGATGACAACCCTATATAATATACATAGACTGAATAAAATTAATGTATCATTCAATAAAAAAAAAATGAACAATCGGATGCATCAGAGCAAATACTAGTATGTACCTTGGAGGATTCATCCTCCGGATGAATTTTTCGTATTCATCATCAATATCCCAAGAAGAACTAATATCAGTCTCTGAATCAAAAGCACCACAATATTTCAGAACAAAATCTTAAATTAAGACATCTCAAAGCAGGGCAAAATTATTTAGACAAAAAAGTGGAAACAGGAATTACAGTTGAATAATAAGAGAATTAGAGAAATAAATGATTCAATTAGTTCACCCAAAATTCAACCAAAAAACTCAATAAAAGGGAAATATAAAAACACCCATTATTTAAAAAGAAAAAAAAATCTATTAGAAAGCAATAGATTATCCACCAACCATGAAAATCCAATTCAACAGTACATCAAAACAGTATAACAAAAAAAAAAGAAAAAACATCATCAATAAAAAAATTTACGAGATTAGACCCATTTAAGGATCAAAAAAAAAAAAAAAAAACCGACAATCTTACAATACAAGAAACACCCAATTGTACACTCAAAGAACAGAATCCAAAGCCACCCCCAACAAAACAGAGCAAACCCATTGAAACCCATCTCACAAAAACCACAAAATCAACTCACAAAACTTAAAAAACAAATAAGAAGAGGAAGAACCCACAAGAGAAAACACATACCCATTGATGCCCAGATAGGAATTCCTCCAAAACGAAAGAAGAAATCTCTTCAGAATTGAAAATCTGTGAGAAGCAGTAGATACCCAGATAAACAGAACCCTCTCTCTATCTCCACTGAATAAAAAGGGAGATCTTGAAATCGAACGGACCCCCCCTTCTCCCCTCCCACCCCCCGACACGAAAATCCAAAACCTGCAACTTAGACAGTACGTGAACAGATTCCCTCTCTCTCAATTTTTTCTTTTCATTCCCAATGGAAAGAAAGGCTTGGCATCCTCTTGAGAGAGAAAGATATACAGGTCTGTCTCTCTGTCTCTCTGTCTTTATATTTTCATGTGGTGAGTCAGATTAGACTCGCTTGGTTGGGCACGCCGAAACACACCGCACCACATGAGGCACACCATGATTTTTAATACATGTTGGTGTTTATTAAAATTCAGGGGCATATCCATATAACCCCCTGTAAACTTCCAGAAAACTATATTGCCCCCTGCTTTTCCTGAAGTTCATATAACCCTTTAAAAACATTTATGTAAATTCAAATAACCCTCTGAATTAAATTTCTTTTAATAGATGAGAAAAATTATTTTTGATTAACCATGACTGAAAAAACAGTATTCCAAAAAACTCCTATCATCTGTTAAAAATATGAAAAATCCTCTCTGTAAATTATGATTTTATATTTCCCGATGGGGTTTTATATATAATCTATTCGGATGTATAAAATTCTTTATTTATAAAAGGTTTTTCATATTTTTAACACATTGTAAAGGGATTTGATATATTATGTTTTCAGTTAAGGTTAACCAAACAATATATTCACAGAATATTCATCATCTCTTAACGGAAGTTTAACTCAAGAAGTTATTTGGATTCATATAAGTGTTTTAAGAGAGTTGTATGAATTTTAGGAAAATTCAAGGGATTATATGGATTTTAGGCAGTTTATAGAGGGGTATTTGAATTTTTTCCTAAATTTATAAGCGGCAACTTATGGTTTTTATATTAGGTCCTTTTTGAATTTAGATGCGCATATACACACACTTTGACCGTTTAGTTTTTTCAATATCTTATTTTTTCAGATAAAAAATTTAGTTATAAAAACATTACCAAAATAATGTTTTTCAAAAATTATGTTTCAAGCATTGATTTTAAGAATCCCACATTTCAACTGCACATGAAAATGCAACCTCTTACGCCAGATTTTTACTCCAATGAAAATGCTAAACGTGAATCTAAACTATTTTCTGCCAACTTTGATTAGATTTTCATGTTTTATTCATTAATATTTTGAAATTTTAAAGTTCTTAAAACAATGCTTTTTAAACATGGATTGGATTTTTAAAAAGTCAACAATTGAACCGTACATTCAAACGAGCCCTTAGAATAAATTCGTGCGATATCTTTGTTTACCTTTATTAGGAATTATTTAAGTTAAAAGGATAATTTTAAAAGTGGTAATCTAAAAGTTGGGGGCAATAATGTTTTTGGGATTTATAGTTTATACAGCAGTTTATGTAATCTTCATTTTGAACACGGATATGGTTAACCAATATTATGAATAACAAATATTTATTTTTATTACATACAAACCTAACATTAATTTTACCTAAAAGGGTTTGAATCCAACATTTATCAACAAAAAATATGACATCAATTTTTTACTTTCATAACTCAAACGATTTGTTTTAAGAATTACAAAGTAAAAGATTGGTTTATAGTTTATTCCAATACACATCTAATTTTGTTTATTTGTTGTTTTTTAATCGATATAACAAATATGTCTAATTTTTAGAAGAGTTAAAAATTTATAATCGATATAACTATGATCTATAATCTGTATATGAAAGTTGTACCAAAAATGGCCTTTGTAAAAAAATGTTTTGATATAAAGACTTCCAGTTGTTACTCTTATAACATGTTTTGAATTTTATTTTAAAAAAATATTTATACTATTTTAGGACTATAGAAATGAAATGGCTGAGTGCATTAACACGCTGGGTTTATTAGTATTTTAAGTAATACAACTGTATTGTTTTTTTGAGGGGATTTTTTTTAAAAAGAAATGGAGAGATACGCACGAGGTGTGCAAGGGAGGGGTTAGGATTTGGTGAAATAGATGTTGGGATACAATATTTAATGATAGTTTTATATACCTTTTATAGCTACCCAGTTTATCATCAGGTGTATATTTATGTAATTTCAAATGTAATGAAATGGATATGCTAAATTGAATGCATTACTATACAAAGTATATGCAAAGGAAAAATTATATACTGAAGTAATCTAGTATATGTATCAGAGTGTACAAAAAAATCAATACTTAGTCAAGCACGCGGGATACAAAACAAGCTGTAATAAAAAATTACTTATTTCAAATTGAATTTAATCAAATGAATGGTGATAATTTTTTTTACTAGAACGGTAGGCACTGGCCTTAATATATTAAGGGACAAGAGTACACAAAGGAAAATTACACAAAACAAAAAAAACTAATAAGAGCTCTTAGAAATTAGGTAGAGGAGATCTCTATCAATTTCCGCCATGTAACGGACCAAAGGCTGTTAAGGAATTACAAATTTATCAGCTTGAAAACTGATACCCCTTGCCCTCACACAAAAATTCCCCCAGCCTACGATAAAACCTTTAGCTAGCTCCCAAATGTTTTTCGTATATGGTCTTTGACCCTTAAAAATGACCTTATCGCAACAAAACCAGATCGACCAGACCATCGCGGGCACCAATAATAGATGAGAATCGACGGGTGAGAATTGAGAAATAGTTAATGCAAGGATGTATTTTTTATGTTGATAAAGATATGTTTAAATTTTATCTTTTAAAAAAAATATAATAGTGTATCCTCATACATATTTCACTCAATAATAATAATATTTGTATTTTCAAGGACGAGATTATATTTAAAGAAAAAATAAATGAGGACTGCACACGAGGTTGTGCACATAGTTGGATATATCATTTTTAAAGGGAAGCACATATTTCTTAAAAATCTCCTTAGTAACTCTTTGATGACCCCTCTCATAGTTGTCAAGTGAGATTTTTTTAAAAAAAAATTAATAAATCAAATTCGGAATCATACAAAAAGTAAGCAAAAATAAAATTAAAAGAAATTCAAAGTCTTAAAAATTAATTAGTCATGCTTGGATCTCTACCAAAAATCCATAAGTAATACTTTATAAAGAGAACAATTTCACCTCCCCTGACCAATGTGGACTAAAGTAATGAAAGGTTTAATTAAAACACATGGGATAATTGTAAGTTTCCTACAGCTTATTCCAATGAGCTCCAAAAAATTGATCGAGATTAATTGGACTTTGAGAATTTGTTAGAATAAGAGAATACATTTCTCTGTAAGGTGGGTTGAATTTTAGTTTTTTCTTCTTCTGAAATATTAGTACCATTTGGTATTCAGATCCATGAATTAGGAATTCACAAACTGACAAAAGTTTTTTCTCATTAAAAACATTATAGAAATGAATAAAAGATTACTTACATGTTGTATCATTACGTGTGACGTATGATTTGTGACATGATAATTTTAAAAATAAAATACATCAGTTCCATTTAGGTCTATTTCAATTTGCATTCGGACGAATTCGGTGGTGGAAAAGTCAAATAACTCAAACGAGGTATCAAATAGATTTTTGATCACTTCTACATCCTCACCTCTCATACAATGTAAAGATTTTTTAAAACAAAACCAGCATTTCAAAAGCTGGTGAAAGAATGTTTTTTAAATACTGGATTTAAAGACGTTTAAATCTCGCCCTAAGTCATTGTTTGGATACAGAATAAGCCACTGAATAACGTGAAATAAAATAAAATAAATAATTTTTAATATTTGGATGCAGTGAATACCCTAAGATAACTTATGTTATAATAAACTAGTATAAAATGATATATATATTCCAGCTAATCCTTGAAATTGAAATTATTTCAGATTATTCCATCTAAAGTATATGTTTTGTAATCTAACGTTTCCAGAAAATCAATTTTGTAATCCAACTATCAAACGCTACCTAAAGTTTCATTATTTTTTTATTTTTTTATTTTTTGTTGGTTAAACATTGAATTTTCAAACTCCAAGACGTTTGGATCTCGCCCTAAGTCTCTGCTTAATTTAGTGTATATGCTAAATTCAAGACCAGTTAAACACTAGGGTTGGTTTCATAATTTGTGGGACCAGTCTCAAGGGTTGGTTTCATAATTTGTGGGACCAGTCTCAAGGTTCTTGGCATGAACTCATATTCCTCCACCTTGTTAAGTAGCTAGTTTCCCTCAACCACCAAAAGCAACATACAAAAAATTAGGTTATCAAAAAAGAACATTGAAGTAATGATTCACATTCTCCACCTCCTCTTCAAGAAACAAAATAATAATGATAACAAATCACAACTCAACAGGGAAAAACAAATTAATAATGGCACACATTCTCGACATTTGGAAATTTTATTGAACATTCCTCTCATACATCTTGATGCCAGGTTTGGGGCTCACTTCACTCACCAAATTACATAATGCATAGATGGTTCTTTTACGTCTCATTGGATCATGAAAACAAAGAAAAACGTGTGTGTACAAGTGATGGACAAAGCTACACATAGCTCTCCTTACGGTCCCAATTACAGTCTATTTTGTTTTTTTTTTTTTTAAATCATATACTAACATTTTAAAGTGCATGCTGTTATATGAAATGAAGTATATACTGAGATATATTAGTGTATTTTTTTTCACGATGAAAAAATGAAAAAAAAAATTGGGTTATATACTATGATATGACTCATACACTATCATAATTGAGTATATACTGCGTTATCATAGCGTATGGGACTGCAAAAAGGACTGCGTGCATCAGCGCTCATAAGTGATTCATATATAAGATGTAACTTGTAATAATTTGGCTAGGAAAAATGTTAGACTCCGTCACATTCACCAATCGAAACTCAGATCTCACATGTTTTCATTTTTTTTAAAATAGTAAACATCATCTAATGAAGTATATACTTTAATAAAAAATATATATCACTCCATTTCGAATTGAATGAACCCATTTTTAATAAGTGTAAGAAAATATTTAATGTGGTATATACAATATCTAACTAGGTATATACTTTACTGGATTTATAAAATGATATATAAAACTGTGTTTTAGACTGAGAAAAAAACTGAGTATAACAACAATCTTGGTTAGGTATGATATTTTTTTCATATTTAGGCCATCTGACCTTTTACATGAGATGTAGAATCCTAAGCATCATTATTGTCGAATAAACTAATCTTGAATTTTTAAGATTTATTTGAAAAATAAATTTGAAATGGTCTAATATTAATATTAATTATACATTAAAATGGAGTTTTTAAAATGTCACGTGGAGACATCTGACACCTTTTAATTTTCTGTTTACCCTATTAATATAGATCAACATAAAATCAAGGGGCTTTTAATTGTCCTATCAGTCATCCCTTCATGTCTCTTCTTGGATGCACATCCCTCGCGCATGCAATATGTCTGGGTCAAGCTAGACAGACGATTAGTGCGTTTGTGTGGTCTATCATGAGTACGCACCATATATAGGATAGCTCTTCCTTTCTCCACAAAAGTGAGCTAGGTGCCTTTTAGAGTCCAACTCAACCAAGCTTTTATACATACATCTTATCTTTTCAAATCTTTCAATGTGAGACTACATCTATTTTTTCAATATTTAACTACTTTTGATCCAGTTTCTCATTCACCCAAGAAATATTTTGAACAAGAATATATACGACATTCATCTTTAATTTTAATGCAATGCAACACTCCATCCACCTTGAATTGTGGAACCAACTCAAATTTCGATCCCAAATATCTTGGAGAGCCAAAGTTTTCCAACACCATTAACAATAGCTGTAGTTTTCCTATTCAATAGGAAGTTAGTACTCCAAGTAATTACCACTTGTAGTTATTTCAACATAGATAATTGCTACAAGCATTTTCTGTGTGACAATGCCCTCCAAACTAACCACTTTATAATAAGATGGAACTGATTGAGAAATGTAATATATATATATATATATATATATATATATATATATGTATGTATGTATGTATGTTATTGAGAATATTTCACTTTCAGAGGCTTTTGCAGATTGTTAGTGAATCGAGTTGCAATTTTGGAATGAAAACTACACCAGAGGTTTGCCAATCACAGGAGCTGGGCTACCAAAAAAATTTGCACATTTGACTCTTTCACATCATATATTGAGAGAGACATGAAAGGGATGCACTTCCACTTTACTAAAATTGAATCCATGATCGTTTGTTCATTATTCACACAAAAAGATGAAAATGATGTCCAATTAATCTATTTTTCCTTCATCTTATGTTGCTCTCTCTCTCTCTCTCTCTCTTATTAGCTATCTATCTATAAAGAAAGTTAACAAACATTATTTTTGTAGCCCCTCATAATTGTTGATATAGTAAGTTGGTTTTACAACCCCATATAATATATGGCGTAGTGTATACTGTAATATCATGATGTATGAGCTCTATATATTATAGTATCTATAGCTATTAAAAAAATTTACTTGTTCAAAAAAAAAAAAAACATCAGTGTGTGTGTGTGTGGAGGGGGGGGGGTGTATTTCAGTATAACAATATGTAATAAACCACACATGTTATTTTGCTATTATTATCTAATTAACATCAATTTAACTGATCCAACTTCCATAACGTCAAAGTATAAGAGAAGAGGTTGTTCATTAATAAAATTAAGGACACGTTTGGATGCAGTGATTATTTATATGTGTTTTCCTGTACATACAAATTTTATATTGCATGTGTAAGAAAACATTTGCACATATTTATCTGTTTTTATGTTGTGCTATCATTTACACACGTGTTCTTGTTTGTAGCTGTTATTCTAAGTTATATAAATTTATAAAATGTAATTATCGATTTTAAATCTTAAAATAAGATTAGGAGAAGAAATATTTATTTTGGATAATAAATGAACTTTAATAAATTTGTAAAATTAGATTACATATACTTGAAAATTCGTTTTGGTTAATATAGTAGATAAAAGATATATGAGAGGTGAAAAAATAAAAGCTGTTACAGATGATAACACATGGGGTTAGTTGGGGTTTTAATTGCCCCATTCAATGAGGCAAATTAAATGAGAACACTGGGATTTGTTACAATTATTTATGATAACCAAACAAAATATTGTATTTGACACAGTGCAAATGAAAACTCATCTTCATTTACACAGTATTCAAACAAACCCTAAGACATTCGTTCGTTCATGGTGGGCATGAATTAGAAATGAAATTAAATATATGTGGCATCATCAACATGTATTTTTCTTAATTTTTTTATAATTTAACTTAATTTTTTTTATTTGAAATACAAAAAAGGCAATCTTATTAGATCATGTGATATCTTTCTTATTTTTATTAATTCTCATTTTTTTATTTTTTATTTTCTGGTTTTTTTTATACATATTTTTCTTTTTTTCTATTTTTTACTCTATTTGTTATTTATTATTGTTTGTTTCTATTTCATTGAGATATTTTTATTGGAATCAGTTATATAAAAAATTATGCGATGGCTAATGTATGAGTACAGGTCCCAAAAAAAAAAAAAAAAAAGAATAGGAAGCCAATGAGTTTGAAAATATTACATTAAGTGTATTTTACCCTATAAAACATGTTCCGTCTATTCTTTTATAAAAAATTAAATATATACTCGATAAATTGAAGGATTTTTTATTTTTAAGTCTCCATAAATCATAGGATTTAGTGATCAATCTCTCACTTCTTCGTATTTTAGTTTTAATCCCCAGATTTAAATGATATGTTTCTTTTTAGTCCCTAGAAGAGACCTATCCCTAAATTATTTAGTTTTCTTTTTAGTCATTGAGAGGGATTAAAAAGGAACATATCCTTTAAATCTGGAGACTAATTTCAAAATATAAAGAATTAAAGGATCGATCCTTAAATAAATATGTTTACAAGGATTGAAAACTAAAAAATCTTAAATTGAATTATATCAATTATTAAAAATAATAAAAATTTCTAACAATATACACACAATATTAGTAGTTTGACAAAGGGTTAAAGTTTTAAGGATAAATTATCATAATTTTAGTGGATAAAATGTTTATCAATTTTGTCAACATTCACATTTATTAAAATTATGACAAAAAGTGAAGTTAAATATCAATCCACTCTTTAAGTGAAACAAAAAATCCTCATTTTTATTTTAAAATCAGGACAATTATTTGCACGTTATCCTGATTATTTTTTTTATAATAAACCAAATAAGTTATTTAACATTTCATTTATTCATATAATTATCTTTTGTACCATCATTTATCCTCTTGTAAGACACACTTTTGACTTTCCAAGAATAAAATCAGGAGAGCCTAAAACACGTGCCTTCCACGTGATGTATACGGTCGCACGTCCTCCGTTTCCGTCCTTGGTCAAGTAGGTGCGTTCCCTCACACGCGTGTCCTGCGGCGGCTTGTTGGATACGTGTCTCGCACGTGCCTTTGCCGGCCACGCTAAACCGTTTTAAATCTACTCCCGCGGTGAGTTTAAGTTTGAGATATACCTTATTTAGAACCAATGTTATAAATAAATTGGTTAGGAGGAGATTAATAAATGATTAATCAATTAGTTTTTAAAATAACGAAAATAATACATAAAATTATTTAATAATTTTATACTATAAAATAATAACAAACTAACATCAAAATAATATAAATATGTAATATATAAAGTAATTTTATAGCTTATTGGTCAAGTCAACTAGAGATTAATAAAAAAAGTAAGGCTCGCCTAAGTAGGTTCGGGTCGGTTGAAGTTTTATTCGAGCTCGTTTGATTAGATAAATGAGCTGAACTTGAATAATTTTTAAAGTTCAGTTATAAATGAGCTGAGTTTGAGCAGAGCCCAAGTCATGATTCGAGCTTGCAATCGAGTTCATTTGTTATTTTTGACATGTTATCTGTTTTTTATATGTTTTAATTATTATACGAGCTTTTTTTTTTTTAGCTAAATGAGTTCAAACTCAGGCCTCGGTTCGAGCTTGCAGTCGAGCTCGTTCTACAAATGAGCCAACCCTAGCTTTAACTAAGCTTTTCACTTGCCAAACGAGCCAAGCTTGAATACAACATAAAGCTCAGCCCCGAGCCAAGCAGAGCCAGAGCCGAGCCTAAATATAAATGAGTGGGGCTTCAATATGTCAAGGATCGACTCACTCGACTCATTTACCACCCCTACGTCTAAGTCTAGGAGAGAGGATTAATCGAGGTTTAGAAGAGATTTTTGGAACACATGTATCTGGACCATCAAATCAATGTGTTTATAAAATATGTGCAAAACAGGTGTATCCGACTCGTTCGACTCATTTACCACCCCTACGTCTAAGTCTAGGAGGGGGGATTAAACGGGGTTTAGAAGAGATTTTTAAAACACACGAGTATTTGGACCATCAAATCAATGTGTTTATAAAATGTGTGCAAAACAGGTCTATCTGTGCATCCAAACAGGAGATTAGCGTTATTATAGATAATATTTTTTGTGGTGGAAAGACATGTCACGTGTATAGGTTGGGGGGTTTGAAAGTACCCTCCGCTTCCGGAATTTCAAAAGGTAACACTTTTCCCATTTTTAAAGGTCATCCCAATTGAAGAATTGTAGGGCATAGTTCATGTTTGAAAGTTTATTTTATTTTATTGTGAGTGGTAGTTAGTCTTTAATTTGACCAAGTGAAAAAAAAGAAGATTGTTTTTACCCTATTTCATCCATTTTTTTTGTTATATTTGGAAATTGTAATAATTATAATAAAAAATAGATAAATCTATGTTGAATAAGACTTGAATTTATGTGATATGAAAGAGGTATGGTGCCTTTAATTTTTGATCAAATGAAAGAAAAAAAAAAGTGTTGCTTTGCAGCAATTCCAGACTCATTAATATGATATAGAAATCTATGGTTGGGGATGGTGAGAGGGATTGAAAAAGTAAAATGAGATAGTGGGTTTTGATTTTGGGTTTTAGTTTTTTGAATGAGAAATGAGGATGAAGAGAGAGAATGTGATGTGGAGGGGGTATAGTTTGGGAGACTGGTTCACCCGCTAAAGTTGTTTCTTTTTTTTTTTTTTTTCTTTCTAAACAATCAATGCACAGTCATTTGATTGAAGGGGCACAAAATGGACGCCCGAGATTTTTATTTATTTATTTATTGGTGAGAATCACCCACAAATTTTGTTAATAAGATAATAGATATTGCTGTAAACCCTAACCCAACATTAGACATACTGAATCCCACCCACAAATTCTATGTATCAATTAATATATATATATATATATATATATATATATATATATATATATATATATATATTTTAGAAGTTGGGACTGTTGTTTCATCTTATCTCGATCTCTATATAAAATAAAATAAAATAAACTTAAATAATATTTTATTATTTTTTTTATATATATCATTGTCATTTTAATTTTATATTGAATGAATTTTTCATCTATTTTAAACATCAGTTTATTTAGTTTAATAAAAAGTTAAAAATAAGGGGCGGATCCAGGATATTATTCAGTTAAAAAAAGTTAAAAAGTTAGTTTATTCAGTTTATATGTATATATATATATATACAGGGGCGGATCCAGGACATTATTCTAGGATGGGCTGAGTTTTTAATTTTATATCTCAAAAAATAAGTGTTTTTAACTTTTTATTAAACTAAATAAACTGATGTTTAAAATAGATGAAAAATTCATTAAATATAAAATTAAAATGACAATGATATACAAAAAAAAATAAAATATTATTTAAGTTTATTTTATTTTATTTTGTATAGAGACCGAGATAAGATGAAACAACAGTCCCAACTCCGAACTATATAATATAACTAGTCCCAACATATATGGCCCCTTAAATCTTTTAGAATGAAATGTTATTTGAATTCATTGAGTATATATGGTGTTTGCATCGTTATTTACAATAAATTCTCTTTTATAATTATGATAATATTTGAAATTATTAGAATTTATCTATATATTCAAAGACATAAATTGTTTGGATAAACTTTGGTGTGTTGGTATTTGATTTATTAAAGAGCATTGATTTATTAATTAAAATGAGATTTAATTGTTTTACTTTTTTATAGTAAAATAGCATATCATTAATTATAAATTATTTAAGGTCATTACTAAGAATTATGGCATACCAGCTTGGTAAATTCATTTAAATTCATTCTATTCTACATAACAATTGAGTTATATTTTATATTTTTTTTTTACATTAAATTAGATCAATATAATAGATTTAAGATTTTTATGAATAAAATAAAATTTTATTTATTATAAAATACAATATATATATATAATAAAAAAATCAAAAGCTGGGCCGAGCTATAGCCCGGCCCAGCCAACTAATATATCCGCCCCTCTATATATATATATATATATTATTGTAAATGACCATTTGTAGTCTAACAACTCAACAACAATCTTATTTGTGGAGATGTGCCAAGGTACAAGATATGTTTCGCAACTTGGTCAAAAAGATTTTTATTAGAAAAATGATATACTCATAAAAGTTATCCTAAATAACACTATTTTTTTTGTTTGAGCTACTATGTATTTAGTTGAATTTTTTTTCTATTTTGTATAAATACATGTGATCTCCAAATAAGTGTATATGAGGCGGAGACGATTTTTAGGAGTGGATGTATCAAAGATGCTTCCTTTTTATGACATATCTGCAGATTGCATTAATTGGACGATGCGTAAGCAAGAATAGAGTTCCTTATACTTCCAAAGTGAAAAGTATTTGTTTCAAAGGGGATGAGAGTGAATATTGATGATTCTACATGAATCTTTTGGAAGTTTAACAGAGTCACATGAATGGTAAAGCCGCATGTGCAATATAATCGTTATATCAATAAATAGAGGATCTATGATTTTGATAGGTGCTGCTTGACATGTGGGTTAGTTCAATATTATTTCACAAAATTCAACAACAATCGAAATTAATTGCCAATTTTGTATTCATTTTTATTTTTACACTAAAAAAAATAACATTTGAATTCTCTATTCCCGTGTGTATTCTGAATATCAAAAGCAAAATTTTCTTTTCTAAGAAATTTGATCCTAAAATGAATTCTCATTAGATCAAGTTGATTAGCTAGTAGTTATGTTATGATTGTTATCATGCTTCAATTCATAAATAAAATAGTTTATGAATGACCCAAGCTTCAACGTCATGGGAGAGTCATGAAATATCAAATTGATCACTATAATACAGTATCATACATACAATACAGTACCATACATACGAAGTCAGAATATAAAAAATATAATATTTTATAATCAATGGGTTAGGTCAGACATCCACAACAGGTGGCCAAAGTTGACCTGTGATTGACCCATCGGATGCTCAGATATTCTCCTTCCCGGAAAAAAAGGAACCAATATTAAGGGAAAAATCTATTTAAAAAAATCGATTTTAGCCTCTCCATAAAGTATATATGAACCGGAGAGGATTTTTTTTTATTTAATAGGAACATTTTCTAATTTTAGTCTAAAAGGATAGGGAGCGGAGGTGATTTTTATTTTCAAGACATTTTTTTATTTTTTAAAGAGCTATATCAATTTTTTTAAAATAAAGGATGATGACATTCTGTTTACTTTTAGGGAAAAATCCATATAACCACCTGCAAACTTATTGAAATTCATATAACCCTCCGACTTTTTTTTAAAATCCATATAACTCCTGAAAACACCTAGTAAATCTAAACAACCCCCTGAAAAAAATTTACGTTTATAGATGATGAATATTTTGTTAATATTATGTTTGATTAACCATGGTAGATAACACAATATATAAAAAAAAACATATAATGTGTTAAAAGTCTGAAATTTTTTTCTATAAATAACAATTTTACCCTTTCGGAATAATATATCCATAGAGGGTAAAATCATCATTTTTATAGAATTTTTTCTTTTTTAACTTATTATATTGATTTTTTAGTATATCGTGTTTTCAATCAGGGTTAACTAAATGAAATATGCGTAAAATATTCATTATCCTCTAATAAAATTTTATTCATGGGGTTATTTGGATTTATTAGGTGTTTTCAGAGGGTTATATGAAGTTTAAGAAAAGTCAGGGGGTTATATGGATTTCAGTCAGATTCTAGGGAGTTGTATGGATTTTTATCTAACTTTTAATGTGTAGTTAGGATTAATCATGTACTTTGTTGTTTGATACTTTTCAAATAATATAAGAACTTGTGATGATTTTTTAATTTTACATAGGTTTCGTTTGACTCCACGTTCAGGGCGTGTTCGCATAGGACGCGGTGTAATGGAAATTAGCAAAAACACAAAATCTGCGTTTGCAGTGACCAGTCAATTTGTGAGTTTAATATGTAATATTACTCACTTCCTTGCGTCTCAAAATTTTGATTTTCAAAAGACTCCATCAACGCTACGTTACGGAACATACACCAAAGGGAGCCAATGAGTAAAACCGATTTAAGCTAATTTTAGATTTTTTCTGTATTTAAAAAAAAAAGCACGTGATTGTGACCGGCTTTATAGCTGTTGAACTCGTGGAGTCAAATTGTTCTTGGATTTATGGCAGCCGTTCATTCGGTGTTCTCCATTCCTTTTGGGGATCGTTCGGGGCGCCTTTCGGTGGACTTGAAGGGGCAAGTACGTACCACCGCCATGTCATCTCCACGTAGGA
The DNA here is from genome assembly GCA_030737835.1 of Acorus gramineus. Lineage (NCBI taxonomy): Eukaryota > Viridiplantae > Streptophyta > Magnoliopsida > Acorales > Acoraceae > Acorus > Acorus gramineus. The sequence continues at coordinate 26,996 of JAUJYN010000093.1, forward strand.
TGAGGCGGCGCCACCAGATAACGATGAGATGCGGGTTGTACACGTGTCTGCTTCTCCGACGCACTTAGGTGTTGGATATTTTACGCATGCACCCTCAACTATAATTTTAAATAAATTTTTTTTTTTTAGTTTTATGCGCAGTCAGTGTGTACTATAAAACTTGTGAAGCCATACACTCAGCTCCATTGTTTGTCTCAAATGCAGTTTGTACCTATTTTGATTTTGCTTTTTTTTTTTTTTTTTGTTAAAATGTTATACATGATGTTAGTTAAATGCTGAGACATACATGGCATTTTGATATCAAATTTTTTTTTTGTCAATCTTGAGCCCAATTGTTGTTATATGCACTTTGTAACTCCCAACGGGGGTTGAATTTTTTAAATGTATACTTATCTAATAATATACATATATGCTTTTAACAATATATACATAAATGAATTTGATGTATTTTTTAATTTTCATAATTTATTATATATTGGTCTAATCTAATATGTATAGTTTAGAGAAAAGTGGGACATAACTTATTTTACAGTATGAAGACAGTCTCATATATCTCATTAATCATTCAATAAGGTATAATATTTACATTATTAGATGAGGTGTCTTACATTTATGAAAAGGGTTATTTAGTTTCTACCTCTTGAAAAACAAGTATATTATCAAAAACCCCATTAAAAAATTGAGTTGATTATCAACCCCTTGTAAAGTTATTACGTCTTATTAAGAAACCCAACCATTTCAGGTTATTATTTTCTGCCTCCTTCTAAACCAGGCCCGGCCATGGGCAGAGACCACCAAGGCCACTACCTAAGGCCCCCACCCAAGGAGGGCAGAGCCCATATAGTTTAAGTAGCCTATGAAAAAAAAAATTTAAATTGGGTTGCTTTGGCTATTGGACCCTTGAATACTCATTACTCACCCCATGGCCTAGGTCTAACAAATACATTCCCCAAGTTTCCTATCCCAATCAAATTTTTTCTAACCATCCCCATTAAATTCCATGAAACTCCTCCCCCATTAATTCTCTAAGGACCTGTTTGGATAGGAGTATTGGGTGCTTGGATTGGGATTGAGAATCCCAATCCAGGTCAATAAGTTGTTTGGATAAATTTTAAAATGTGGATTGGAATTGAGAGAGTGAGATTGGGAATTCTTGATTAGGGGGATTGGGAATCCCTTCAAGAGGTGATATTCCTCCAATCCGGTGGATTGAAAAAAAGACATTTTTACCCAGACTCTTCATCTCCCTTAACACACACACACACAGATATATATATATATATATATATATATATATATATATATATATATATATATATATATATATATATATAAAATAATATAATATATAAAAACATAACATATTTAATATAAATATATATATATTTAATATAATATAATATATATTTAAATATATAATATAAATATATTAAAAAATATATATATATACACATATATATATTCAAGCATTAATTGTGATGCACACGTTCATAAATCCTCTTGATTTACTTTATTTATATAATATATGAATAAGGAAGCTTTCATAACCTATTGATTGGATGATATGAGATTCATGTGATTTATTTGAACTAATTTGCTATGATATATATAAAAAATATATATATTATATTACTATCATAACTAATTACTATCATAACCAATATATATATATATATATATATATTGAGTATTTTTAGAAATATATATTTTTTATATTGTAATTCATGCATTACTAAACACATAATTGAGATTGAGAATCCCAATCCTGTTTTCTGAATCATGTTCCTTACCAAACAGGTTGATATGATTCACAATTCCAATCAACCTGGATTTAGAATCCCAGAATTCACAGAATCCCATCCTACTTGTTAAGCAAACAGACCCTAAAAATCTCCCATCCAATCAACAATGTCCCTTTACTTATTTGATTAATTATTTTTTGCTATTATACCTTTTTATTTGATTGATCTTAGTATGAATATAATTTTGTATAGATATTTATAAGTGTTTTCTGATGTAGTAGTTATAATGAATTTTTATTCAAGAGGTTTTAATTTTAATGATTGTATAATATTGTATTTGTAAATTTATAACATTAGTAATTTAAAATAAGATAATATTCAAGGCCATTTTTTTTTAGTACATATGGGGTCCACTTTAAAAATTTGCCAAGGACTCCACAAAAAAAAAAAAAAACTATTATCAGGACCGGCCCTGCCTAAACAAGTAAATTATTGAAAACCCCTATAACCATTAAAAATGATTGATACAAAATTAGCATGAACAATTTCTACAATACATTAACCGTGTGTGATTTTTATGAAGACAATTTGCATTTGAAGGGTCCTAAAATAACAATGTGTATTTGGAGAGGGTTTTATATAATTTCTTTATTTAGAAGGTGTAGAAGTTAAACATTGAGTTTTTTTAATAAGATGTAATAACTTTATAAGTGGTTAATAATAAATTATTTTTTATATAGGATTTTTAATAATTCACTAGTTTTACAAGATGGGAAAACTAAAAACCCTTATGAAAAATAGTTCTATTATGATAACAAGTGACATATTTTTTTAACAAAACATATAATAAACTTATTAAACAAAGTTGATATTTAAATAAATAAATAAATAATTATGCTGACTATCGTCCTAAAAATGTATCAACACTATGAACTCTAGATGAGGGATAATTTTACAGAAGCAACCCTGAAAAGGTCCGTAATGTTTTACACAACCCCAAAATTGACGAAACTGGTTTTGAGTCCGCGAATCTCGAAGAAAATGAACGGCTGGTCCCGCAATGATTCGACACGTGGCGAATCAGAAAATGAGGGTGACGGGACGACCAAGGCAAGGCAGTGGGGGGTGCTGACGTGGCAGGACAAGTGGGCCGACAGCTGTATGTCGGCGGCAGTACAAGACGACAGCTCGTTCGGATTCGCTGAGATTTCTCTGTTGATCCTCTTCTTGTCCGTTTCCCACGTGGATTGTTATCGTCACGCCCACACAAGTGATTCTTCACTCTTCTTAAGCAGGGGACTTGGGTCTTGTGTATCATCTGATATTAAAAAAAAGAGTCATGAGTAGCCCTATAATATAAGTCCCATTTACAAGCCCCATGAGGTGTCATCATTTTATTGGTTGGTTTTTTGGTTTGTTAACTTTTTCAAAAAATGGTAAAATGACAAAATACAAATTTGCCCTTCATTAAAAATTTGTCTTATTAACCCAAATCCCCCCATTTTCTCTATTTGGTTATGACTCTTCCATGTAAATCTTAAAATCCATTTACCTATTTCAAATTTTGAATTTTGAAATCATTACCTAAATTATAATTGAACTTAGATTACACCAAAAATTACCGAAATTGTTTTCATTAAAATCCTTCAAACAACTCATTTTCTCTAGGTAGTTATTGTATTCAAATTTAAATAAAAAACACATATAGTTAACATATGAAACAATTACATTTTATATTGGTAGTTACAAATACATTTCTTAAATGTTTACATCTCTCACAACAATTTCTTAAATGTTTACATCTCTCACAACGATTTGTTACATTTATATAAAAACTGTTACATTTATATAGATGGAACAAACAATTATATTTACCTAAATGTCAAATAGTTACATTTACTATTTAAAATTATCTATTTCAATTTCTAGTACACTGCCTTCCAAAGAAAATGTATTTACATTTATACGTCATTTCTATTTGCATTGTTAAAAGAAATGCACAACATGAGATAATGTTACATTTCAGAGTGTTACATTTATGAATGTAACAAAATTGTGTAAATGAATATCTGAGTTCGGGAGTCTAATATAAACATCACACGAACCAGTAATAATTAAATGTAACAATATCAAAATTACATTTATGAAATTATAACGAAACAAATATAAAAAATGGTGTGAAATAGTGATCAAAACATAAAAAAAATTCATTTTTTGAATTGAAACATGTAACATAGATTGAATATTTGATCATCAAAAATTTAATTTCAAATTCGATGTGACTTTCATTCAATAAGATAAAAAAAAAAAAACAATTGACAAACCTGATCCGAAAGAGAGATCCAACTCGATAAAGAACAAATCAGTTTTTCAAACTTCTTCAAATTAAAATTTCGGGACTGCTACGAATATGTTCATCGTAAATTATAGGGATTAATGATTTTACACAATGCAAGGAAGAAGAAATACAGTAATTAATGAAATCTCCACAATCCTAGGAATAAATCAAACCGTTTTCCTTGTTTAGAGGTGGTTATCAATTAGAGGGTATAATAGGTAATGTCCTATTGCCACATCATGGGGCTTGTGATGGGGCCTGAAAAGTTGGGGTCTAGGAATCATTATTGTAAAAAAAAATAGAAAAATATCATATAACCCCTTAAACACCTAAAAACAGGATAAATTTATATAAACTCTTTATTTTTCTTAAAATTCATATAACCCCCTAAAAACATCTAATAAATTCAAATAATCCATTAAATAAATTTATGTTTACAGACGATGAATATTTTGTAAATATTATATTTCATTAACTATGGTAAAAAACACAGTATATCAAAAAAACCTACAATGTGTTAAAAATACAAAATTATTTTCATAAATAATTATTTTATCTTTCTGGATAGAGTTTTATAATATATTTAAAGATGATAAAATGGTCATTTTTATAGGATTTTTCTTATTTTTAACACATTGTAGTAGTTTTTTAGTATATCATATATTTAGTCATGGTTAACTAAACGAAATATGAACAAAATTTTCATCATCTATTAATAAAATTTTTATTCAAGGAGTTATTAGGATTTATTAAGTGTTGTCAAGCGGTTATATGGATTTCAGTCAGATTCTAGGGGGTTGTAGGATTTTTCCCAAAACAATTATCAGAATAAGTTGATAAATGTTATTATAAGTTGATAAGTAATGGGACAAGGGATAATTGTATAAATAAATAAAGATGAAGATAATTTATCCTGTTTGACATAAAAATAATCCGGATAAAATATAAAAATTTGTCTTGATTTTGAAATTAAAATGATGATTTTTATTTTGAAGCTAAAATAACATTTAACTCCCATTTTTTGCCTAATTTTAACAAATTTGAATGTGGACAAATTTTTAGATTTTTTATCCCATAAAATTAAGATAGTTTGTCTTTAAAACTTCGTTATCCAAATTTTAAGAGATAAAAAATTCAGTCTTTATTTTTTTATTTATTTTTTTTATCTCTCTCACTCCCATCTATTGTAACTGTATTCAGATATTATCTGTTTTGATTTATGATTGGAATAGATATGTCCTAAAGTTTTAAAAAAAAAATTCTTTGTCATCCTTATTTTTCTTTTTCTTTTTTTCTCTCCCTCCCACCTGTTCTCTGTTTTGATTTATGATTAAGATAGATATAGCCAAAAGTTCTTAAAAAAAATGAATTCTGATTCCATTTTAGGATTATCACATACATTAGTATGTGCTTGTCAAACTCTGACTTTAAATCGATATCACTAATATCTTGCTTATCTGGTGGTATACGTGAATGAATTCTGATATAATTTTAGGATTATCACGATTAGAGTTAGTTATGAAAAAAAAAATGTGTCAAATTCAAAAAATTATGTTTATAGACATGGAATTTTTTTTTTGTTTGTGTGCAAACACATGGCCTTTGTTCAAAACTTTGTCAAAGACTGCTTATTTTGACTACCTCTGAGACTGCAAGATATCTTCTCGTGCTAAGTTCAATTCATCTAAGCTCCATCATTCATGTAGTTTTAAACAAAGTATTACTCAATTACGAAAATTACAAAATGGTATGTATTCAATTTATTTGAGCATATATTTCATTCTTAATGAAAGCATACATGCATAATATACCTCTAAAAAATTTAAAAGATGCTAAGACTGGCAAAGTAGCTGCATGAATGACCAAGTGTAAGATTTTCCTTCATGTAAAATGATCCACAAATGTGCTTTTTAAGTTACATGGAGCGAATGACTGTAAAACAGGCACCAATATCATGCAGAAGCATGGTTTCACATCTTCATGCCATTCAAAATAGATTGTGGGAGACTGCAGCCCACAATGGACAGATGGAAGAGGCCTTCCAGCAAACTCTTTTTTTTATAGGTAAATGTAATTGGGACTTGAATTCATAACCTTGTCGTTGAAAATTCTTCTATCAACTACTGAACTACTGGTCAAAGCCCCAACAACACTAAACCAGCCCAACATTCCTCCAATGAGCTTTCTCCTCCAACATTTGGAGAAATTTTGTTGAAAAGGGCTGGACTTGGCCAATTTCCTCATCTTTCAGGTATTGATTGGTTCTTGGCTTCTTTGTCTGCATGATAAATGTAGAAACCTCTCACTTAGAGCCATAATGCAAGTCTCTCTATCCTCCCCCGTCTCAAGTGGAATATTTTGTTCTTCTGTACATTGTATGTAAATCAGTCCGGACTTGACCCCTGATGTACTTCCTGTAACTAGCTATTCAGTAATACAACCTTTTACTTAACAAACAAAACAAATCACCCTCCCAATGCATGTATCATATTAGCAACTCTTGAGAATCAAACAATTAACCCACTCTTTGAAGTACACTAATTTTGTTTAATATACAATTCATAAAATCAAGATTTGGATGTTGTGGGCACATGGTGTGGAGTTTCGAGATAACTAGCACTGTTTTCTCACGTTGGTGTTAAGATTTGACATATATCACCTCACACGTAAGATTTGCTGCTCTTTTAGTCACATATCAGTTTAACTTTGAAAATTAACGAGATTTGATGGGATCAAATCTTGACTAGCTTCTACATATCTTGAAAGGAAGATGAGTTCTCACGGTATAACAATGGAGAGCACATATTAGTCTTACTTTAAAATTTGACGAGATCTGACGGGATCAAATGCTGATCATAACTCCTATCTCGAAAGGAAGATGAGTTCTCATGATATAACCATGAAGTGAAAATATCAAATTTACTTTGAAAATTGACGAGATTTGATGGGATCAAATGTTGACTAACTCCTATCTCAAATTGAAGATGAGTTCTCATGTTAGAACCAATGTTCAGAAATGCGGCCCGTCCGGCCGCATATGCAGCCGCACGTGCGGTTCGGTCACTCGACCGAACCGCCTGGGGCATTGGGCGGTTGTATGCGGGTCGGGCCCGCATATGCGGCCCGATCCCGCTTATGCGTCCGCTTAAGCGGGCGCACAAGAATATAATTTTTAAACCGGTCAACCCGTTTAGCACTAAAAAAAAAAAAACAAAATCCCTCGATGAATCCTCTGCTCGTGCCCTAACTTTACTTCTTCTTCAATACTTCTTCTTCCTCGGGACTTCTTCAACGCCGATTGCCGAATCCGGTGGTCCGGCCTCCTTCACGCAGCGAGACTTCTTCAAGATTTCTTCTTCTTCGAGACTTCTCCGGTGGTCCGGCCTCCTTCACGCAGCGAGCCAGCGAGGCAGCGACTCCTCTGGCGGTCCGGCCTCCTTCAGGCAGCGAGCCAGCGACTCCTCTGGCGGTCCGGCCTCCTTCACGCGGTGAATCGGTGATCTAACTCCCTCTTTTACATATTAAGATGTACTGATTTTACTTTCTTTGCTTGATGGTGTATAATATTGGTGTTTGCATTGTTAAATAATTTGATTCATCAAACTAAGATTTGGATTGGTTACTCCTCTATCACATTCCACTGAAGCAGAGTAGGTAGTGACAAGCAAAAATTTGATAATGTTGATTCACGTTTTTTCTTCCCCTGCAACTTACATTTTATAAAAGGAAAATCAAAAGGATTTCAAAACCAGACTTCAAAATTAAAAAAAATAAAAATAAAGAGATGTTTAAACATTGATGGGATTTCAAACATACAAAGATCTCATGAAAACAAAGGAAAAAAAAAAGATTACAAGCAAAGTTTATAGAGGAATTATGTTTCATAGTTTTAACTTTTATGTATGAAATAAATTGCATGATTGGTTGATTGTATCATTGATTTATTGTATATTTGTATTGTATGAAATAATTGTATGTTTATATTTGTTTGATTGTCTTTCATTGTATCATTGTTTGAAAAAATGAATTATGAAAATTTGATGTATATCATGTATGTTGAACTCTTGAACAGTAATGGATAAAACAACGTCTATTCCAACTTCTGAAAGTGGATCGTCGCCACCGGCGTATACACCACCTGGTTCAACTGATCCAGGATGGAAGTATGGGTATTTGATGAGCAAGAGCGTTACCAATTCGGTCACTTGTAGGCTATGTTCCAAAATCATCAAAGGAGGGATTAATAGGTTGAAGCAACACCTGGCACACATTCGAGGAAATGTGGCTCCATGCAAGCAAGTTGATGAGGAGACAAAAAAAGCCATCAAAGATTATATGGAAGGATTGTCTAAGAAGAAGGAAGTCAAAGCAAAAGATTTGAGGGAGGTTCGGGAGGAAGTAGACATTGGTGGTGGAGAGACAAATACTGGAGTTGGAGGGACGAGTACTGAGGTAGAATCTGACAGTGTGGCTAAAAGACCTCGTGTTGAGGTGTCAGATGCTAGACAAAAAGGGAAGATGCGACAAACATGCATAAAAGAAACATTTGCCAAAGACCAAAGAGATAGAGTACTGGGTTACTTGCACAAATTTTTGGCAAGTAATGATTTTATTTATTTATATTAATCCAAAATCATACAGTTATAGCTTGATTTCATTTCAATTTTTTTGTTGCTCTAGTACAGTAATTGGGTCAAAATGTCTTAAATTAGAATTTTAACTTTTCAATTATTAATTTTCATTGCCTATCACTGTTAGAGGGGGATGCAAAACTTATCAAGTCAATCTTACAAAGCTGGATTATCTGTGGCAGAAACTCTTTACACCTAAAAAAAATTACAATCATTTTAGTGTCACATGAGCATAACTCACAACTGTTGATTCTCTCAATATGTCTGTTTTCAAGGTTTGTTAAATAATATCTTCTCGGTATTTTAGACCCTCGTCCATCCTACATGCTTTGATTTCAAATGTATGAAATTGTAGGTTACCATACCCTTAGCACAAAATTAAGAACAGGTGAGAATTATAATAAATCTTGATGGACTGTATGCAATATGGCATTGTTAGTCTGTGTGTTTTTACCACACATGATCACTTAGATATCAAGGTCTAAGATACTCTTGGATTTTTGTCTAAATTTAAGTTAAATGACTTAGTATATGTTCAATTCAATGCCAAGCTCATGGATCGAAAGAAAGAAAGGGCCCAAAGTGGTAAAGATCCTCTTTCTTCGAAAGATCGTGCTCATGCTTACAAGTGGATTGCTGAAAAGGATGCAGAGGAGGAGGTCTTCCCTGAATCTGGACTGACAAGAAGAGGAGAGCCTTCCACGTCTACTTCATCACGATTGCTTGATATTGATGAGGACATGCATGAGTTAGATGAGATTGATGACGTCCCTGATGATGAGACTGATGATGATGTCTCTAATGCTAGTATTGAATGGGAATCAGACTAATTTATATTGTTTTATTTGTAGAGTGATTGTGTATTTGTGTGAACTTTTGTTTTATTATGTTATGTGAACTATATTCTACTTTGTTTTATGTTTAAATGTTTCATCACTTTCATGTCTCATGTGATCATGTCTCATTGCTAAATTGTGTTTGTGCATGTCATTTGAATTGAATACTTATGGTTAAATAGACTTATATATCTAATTTATGCATTTTTATTGTATTATAGGTGCCACCGTGTTTCTACTGAATTATTGAATGGATTGTTCATTGTTGCAGGATATTATTTTACAACTCCTTTGGATTATTGACATAAAAGGTTAGATTTATTTAAATTTATGATATTAGCTTGTTAACTCTTGTTTATAAATTATCACCATAGAATAATTCATTTTTTAATTTTTATTAATAAAAAATTACAGAACCGCATATACTCCCGCATACTGCATATACTCTGTGCGGTACCCTAGCCGCACGGAAACCGCATCCCGCATATCAGAACACTGGTTAGAACCATGGAGAGCACATATCAGTCTTACTTTGAAAATTGACGAGATCTGATGGGATCAAATGGTGACTAACTCCTTTATGGAGTTCTCATGGTATAACCATGGAGAGCTTCCCCTGCCAATATGTGTTCTCATATCCAGAACATCAAACGATCATAATGCATAACTAAGAATCGATTAAAAGAAAACATTATGATTGAATGAACAAAGCCCCCTACACTTGAACAAAGACACTCTTTCATTGAACACACACATAAAACATCAAACCTCTCAAAGATACATCAACCATGCAGTACTGATGCACACACTAGTAATGTTCATGAAGCTGAACAAACACCACTGTGAGAAAGCCCATTCTGGTCACCTGAGCCACCAAAGAAGCTCAAACCATCAGAACCACTCACCTTCTCTTCCACCACTCGCTCGAGCCGCCTGACATTCTCTGGCGTAAGACACCCAGCCCAATCACCAACCTTACCGGACCTAAAGAAAGTCCGGTTCTCGATCCCTCCCCACGCCGTCTCGAGCACCCCAACCTTATTCACCTCCAAATTCTTCAAGTGCTCAAAGCTACAAATCCTCAAAATCTCCTCAACAACCCCTTCTTTCTCCTCCTCCTCCGAAAACTGGCGCCCGAGAAACCCCGCCAACCTCTTCAAATGCAATACAGGGTCCCTCTTCATCTCCTCATACTTCAAAAACAACACATTGTCCGGCCTCTCCAAGCTCACCTTCCAGTACTCACTCACATGCTCCCATACCGGTCCATGCGTCGAAACCCCCTTACAGTACAACTCAAACACCTCTTCCAACGAGATGGGCTCCAATACTTTCGGCTTGATCGCGTTCATGAAGTGAAACAGCGACACAAATACATCGCGAATGTCGCGCGAGAGGTAGACGATGCGACAATTGGATGATTTAACGGACTCTGGCAAGGAAGAATAGGGGATGTGTGTGGCGAAGAGCCTTGGCGGGGGGAGGGCGTCCAAGTCGGGGATTCGGTCGTTCGTGTAGAGTTGGATTTCTAAGAAGGGGACGCATTCGTGAGGGTTGGATGCGTTTAGCGATGATAAAGCATCGGTAATAATGCCTCCTCCGTGGCGGTTGGTGATGGCGAAGACGAGGGCTTTGAGCCACAGCGTGCCGGATTTGGGGCTCGTCGCGAGGAGTACGTCTGTTGGGCGGGCGACGAAGTGGTCTCGGACGGCCATGACGCCTTTCAAGTGAAAGTCGCGGTACCAGAAGCCTTTGTAGCAGTAGAGGTGACCGTGGTCCCAACCCCTCTCTCTTGGGAGGGTTGTGATTATGTTTTGGTAGGTTTTGTAGGTTTCTTGATCTTGGGAGAGCTTGCTTTCTTCCTTTGTTTTGGGTGTGAGTGAATTCAGAATGTGAGGAAGAGTGGCCATGGAAAGAGAATTGTTAGAACTTACTTTTTTGTTGGTTGATGTTCAACCTGTGAGAAACAATGACGTTTAAATAGGCTTTTAGATTGATTCGAATTTTTATTAGGAAATAAAGAGTTGCCTGATTTATGATAGATAAATCAAATCTTAAATATATGATTTGGTTATCAAGTTGATTTTATCCGAATTTAGGTGATAGATAACATCCATGTGATCTAATTAGAAAGGGTATAAAATATTTTAGAGTTGTAGTCTCTCATGTATTTATATTTATCTCCATCATTTTTTTTTCCATTATCTTTATTTTATTTTAGGTTTTAGATTTCAACAATACCAATACATACTTATTTTTAAATATATTAGTATAGCTATATTTACAAATTTTTTAAGGGATTTTTATTTTTAAGTCCCTATAAACCATAGGATTTAGTGATCGGTCCCTCAATTATTCATATTTTGATTTTAGTCTCTAGATTTAAATGATATGTTCCTTTTTAGTCCCTAGGAGAGATCTATCCCTAAATTATTTAGTTTTGTTTTTAGTCCCTCGTAAGGACTAAAAATGAACATATCCTTTAAATCTAGAAACTAAAACCAAAATATGAAGAAGTGAGGAATCGATTCCTAAATAGGTATGTTTACAGGGACTAAAAAACCCACTTTTTAAACAACAAGAAGTTTCTTGGATGAATTCACCCCCATTTTATCCTATTTGGCATCTATTATTATTATAATTATTTGACATTGTTTTAATTTTATTGTTATTCATGTGTCCTAATCTTAAATGTCAAATATATGGATCATCAACAAATAAATTAGTTAGCAATTAGGCAGAGGTAGCCTTCCCAGTTCGACCGTAAAGCCAGCCACAGTGGTCCGTCCGATATCAAAAAAAAAAAAATTAGCTAGCAACAACATATAATGGAGTATCAATACAGGAAGAAGAAGATGAGGCAATTTTATTTTCAATGTTTAGCTTATACAGTTCATCCAGGGGTGGAGCTATGTGTTGGCTGAGCCGAGCTATAGCCCGACCCAGATTTCACAGCTCCCGTGAATATATCTTCACTTATCATCACGGGTGGAGCCAGCTTAGGCCCACTGGGGTAGCTGTCCCAACTAAAAAATATCCAAGCTTTCCGGCCCTGTTGTGACCTATGTTTGTAATGGAAATTAACCAATGTTATGTAATATATGCCCCCACATCATCCCCCACAACTAGTCCAACTCTCTTCTATGCATGGGCCCATTAATGACATGTAATTATCGCAAAACTCTTTTCTTTGTTAAAGTTTAAATAATGTTTTTTTTTATTTTCTTTTTAGAGATGCAAAATATTATAACATGAGAATTTTTTTTATATCTTGATAATCGATAGATAATCAATCCAGAAGAACTATATATTTATTGAGAAAAGTAAAATATACATCGAATGAGTATTAAATGATGAATTTTAATGTCATATTTTCCTTAGGATGTGTAAGTATGGCGTGCGATGGTGTTTATGCATGGTTATATATATATATTTTTTAATCTTAAGTTCTCTTTTTAAAAAATAATCCCATATATTTTGTGAGAATTAAAAGAGTTGCTTTTATTTATTTTTTACTCATTCATTTTTTTAGTTGGTTTTTGTTTCATTTTTTAACTCCAATATTTTTCCTCAAATCCCTATAACAAAATTTTCTTAGGGCATTGAGATATTTTTAGTCTATTTTGCAGCCCCATACATTGATACACTACAATAAGACAGTGTATACTGTGCTACACTGCTTTATTGTAGTATATAATTTTTATCATAGTGCATTGAATGCAATTTTTTTCATTTTTTTCTAAAAAAATACATCAATATATATATTTACTTCAATTTGTATAACAACGTGTACTTGATCAATAGGTGAGAATATATATATTTTTTTAAAAAAAACCTAATGAGGATAACACATGAAGCTGCACACGAGAGACTGAACATATCAATCTCCATCTTCTTATTGTCTACCCCCACTGAACATAAATCATGGCTAGGCCACTGCTTATCATATCCCCAAAATCTCTCTTGCCATGTAATAACTACCATATTGCTCTCCCCTTGATTAAAAGCCATGATTTTAGAAATCCCTAACTATCTTTCTCACCACTTCTCGTGGCATTACTCTGTTTTTGATCCCCATGAAAAGGTGCATTTTTTTATTTAACAAATTTTGATGTTCTTAAATAAAATAAAATAAAAAGGTTTTTCTTGCCTTTCTTTCCGGTTGTAATGCATTAATTTGACCCTTTATTCAGCTATACACCAAATTAATGTCATTAATTCTTTTAGCCCCAAGCTTTGACAGGGAGCCTATCTTTCTCGTTGGAAGCTATGAAAATAGAGTGCTGATACAAGCAGTCTATTTTACAGTATTTTGTAGCCCTATACGCTATAATAACGTAGTATATATTACACTAACATAGTGTATACTACACTATCATAGTATATATTGTAGTGCATTTTTTTCATTTTTTTACTATTAAAAAAAATACATTAATATATCTTAGTACATACTTCATTTCATATAATAGCATGCACTTTAAATGGCGGGTGTATAATTTTATATATAAAAAAAATGGGATGGACTGCAATTGGGGCTGCTAATGGGGCTACGTGTATATTTTTTCATGAAAATAATCTCGCAAGCTCACCTTAATTTTTTTATCCTCAATTTTTGTTTTATTCCAAATTGCGATATTATGAATCTACCCGGAATGTTTTTTTGTTCGTTTTTGTTTGGTTGTTTGGTTTGTTAGTTTCCATTATAATAACCGGTTGATTGATGTTATTTAGATACAGATAAAAAAAAAAAAATTGATTTTTCAGACATATTTGTTTATTAGTTTTGATTATTTAAGTAAAATTTTAAAAAATTAATAGCTTTTTGTTATTATATAAAGTAAAATTTAGCTATAAAAATTTAGTTCAGCCCACTCTAAAATAAATTCCTTGATCCGGCTCTGAGTCCATCCATCAAGCTACCCTAAAATAAAATATGACAATGCTTCAAACTTCAAACTTTTCCAGCACGAAAACAAACTTCAAAACTTTTTTTTAAAAAAGTGGCACATAATTTTTTTTTTTTCTCATGGAAGCATAAAGGACATATGTGAGAAGAAGGTTGCTATTACTAAGTATGGTAGTAAGTATGGGTAGTCGAATTGATTCGATTCCCACAATATTACAATATATGTTATTTCAATGTATATGTGATGTTTACTAGGTTTTATTGTTTGATTTCAGTAAAACAATCTTTATATTTTGTCACATAACGAACAGATCTAGAATCAATATGCCAAGCTAATGAGTCACAATTGGTTAAAAAAGATTTGGCAACCAGGCAAACAATATCTATTTTATATTCATTATTTTTATTATGATGGTTATTACAATTATTTTTTCAATTGTTTTTCTTGAATTTACAATTTTTTGAATGATGACATGGTTCTTCACCATTATATATAACATTTATGAATTGATCCTCTTTTTTAAAAAATTAAATTTTTGCAGCCCAAATTTTTAATTTTTATTGAAATGTGGCTTGAGGTTTTTAGAAGTCTCATTACTTATTCTTATTTTTCACCTGGAAGAGGAAGTTACAATTAAAGCTTGGGATTGATTTTTCTTAGCTCTCCTTTCGTGTTCAAGAGTTAATAACATTGAAAGATTTTTAATATTTATTGTTAACAAAGTTACATTAAAAGCAATTACCACATGCTCCAAGGAGCTTGACAAACTATTTAAAATTCTAGAAACTTGAATTCTTTTATGAATTGGGTTCCCTAAACTAACAAGTTTTTTAACAATAATAAACATTTTATTGACATGATGAACCACAGTTTCAGATCCTAACATTTTATTAGAATTATATTTTTCAACTTCATGTTAACATAGGTTTCAGAAAAGAAAGGCTAAGATATGTTGAAATAACTCCATCTGACATTTCTTTAGCCCTTTGGTGTTCTTCGAATAAAATTTCAATATCCAATTCCTTAATTTAAGTATGTCATCCCTATCCAAATGGTCAACTTCAAAACAAATTTGGTATAATATTCTATTAGCAATATTAGCATTTGGACCAGGATCATTAGGCATAGATAGGTGTGCCCAAGATGTATTCCACTTTATCTTGAAATAAAACATGCCTTAGTCTATGTTTCTAAGTTAAAAAATTCACATCATTTAAATTTTCAGTTTTATTTAATTCAACACTAACAACTCTACTATCCATTGCAATTAACATAGATAAAGTTTAGGGTTTTCAAAATGATCGGTGAAGCATAGGAGGAACCAATCTACTGTGGACAACTCTTCTCTTGTAAGGGAGCTGTTACAATCAGTTTTTTTTACAGTTTAAAATACAGTTATATATACTTTATTAGAAATCCAGTAAAGCATATACTTCGTTAAACGATGTATATACCTCATTAAATATTTTTTTACACTTATTAAAATGATCTTATTCAACTCGTAATAAAACGATATACACTTTTTATTAAAGCATATTCCTCATTAGATAATATTTATTATTTTAATAAAATAAAAAATATGTATGGTCTGAATTTTGATTGATAAAAATGACAAAGTCTAACATTTTTCATTTTAGTAAATGGTGGACAATCTCTTCTCTGGTGGGCCTCACAGGTGGAACGGCTTTGATGGAATTCTGGTGGGCCTGTGGTGGAACATGGGCCCAATAGTGGACTATGGGCCTCCTGTGCAAGAAGACTTGGAAGATGATAAGCCCAGTGGATCACTATAGAGACGAGATATGATGGACCAAAAGTTTAACCGTCTCCGTTTGGACAGAGAATTAAGTTATTTTGAGGTTCATTATTATTATAGTATATATAAGAAATAAGCAATTTTTTTTATTTGGTTGTGTTTTTAATTATTTTCGTTGAGAAACATAATAATAAAGTTGTTGTTATTTGATTGACTATAGATAAATTGTAGATAAATGTGAATAAGGTGTGCATAAAAATTTATAAAAGATGAAAAAATGGTTTGACCTGTGGGCCCCTGATTTGTAAGAGATGATGATGATTGATTTGACAGTGAGATACACATTCAAATGAGTTGAATAACCTAAAATTACTTAATTTCACTGTAGCATGAATAATTATACCAACCTATACCGGTTAATTTTAGTATACAAATTCTTATTTATTTCAGCCTTCTAAACACTCATATTATCACTATTCCACCCTCTGCCCATTTATTCCACCCCAATTCCCCAATCGAAACACGAGGTAAGGTCTTTGGTGGCCCTAAATCTAATGGACCAGAGATGGTGGCCCTTGTATAGTGATCGTGGTCCCTTTATTGATGATCTGTGGACTCCTCTTCATTAGAGCACCCAAAGAATTAACCAGCCAAGATGGAAAGAAAGGATAAGTGCAGATTGTTGGAATTTTGTGACAAAAAATACATGCATGCACTAAGCCAACATTCATGCATCATTTGAATTTGAATTAAAATGGAATACCATGTGTTTTGAAACGCTTAAAAATGTATCATAATTGCATGCGCTGTGGAGAATGAAATGGTGAAATCGAACCTTCATCAAATGCGTTTCCTTGGTGAAACCGTTGCATGTATCATTCAATTTCAGTAGATTAATATTGTTGCATGCATAAAGGCCTTATGCATCGTTTGATAATTGATGAAGTGTGATCATCAACAAAACAATCATTCATCACCAACCCATGAGGAGTGAGAGACAGTCCATTTTTCTTTTTCAAATATACAACCTAGGCCTCTGTTACCCACTCTATCACCCACTGTATCACACATATATACACAGAAAAAAAAACCTTTGTTCACATCACAAGGCTCTACTCTATTCCCATAAAAGTTTCTTTTTTTTTATTGATCTTGATCAAGTTTTATGCATTTATTCCAGCCATCGACAAAACAAATATTCGGTTCTAGGACAATCAATATTTTAATATATTGATTTTTCAAAACTATTATTTGTTGAGATACAATATTTTTCATAATTTATATATATATATATATATATTTCTAACACGGATTTACCGCACAGAGCTTGGAGAAGCAGACCGACCACAAATTGAAGTGATTCGGGATGTGGTGGATATCACAATGTCTGATGCCTGTGATGAAGAAGGTGATGATCATTCAATTCTTTAAACCATTCAACTCTTTTTTTTTTTATCTTGCATTTATATTTTATGGTCACTTATTAATCACATAATACTAACAATATGATAAATACATAAAACAACCACAACTTTTAACACAGATAAAAGCCTAACACTTGAAACATTTGACAAGGAAACATGTCCTAATATGAGCTCTCACATTTCTCTCATGGGGTAAGAGAACCAAAGGCACCAATCATCGACTCAGTCAGCCCATCAAGCCGTCCGATCATCTCCGGCGTGAGCCACCTCTTCGAATCGCCCACCACGCCGCGTCTGAAGAACAACTGGTTCTTTCTCTTCATCCTTGACAATTGTAGTTCTCCCACCCTTTTAACCTCTAAATCCTTCAAGCTATCAAAGCTACACACCTTCACAATCTCCTCCACCCTCCCTCCCTTCTCCTCATCCTCGGAGAACGGGCACCCAAGGAACTCCGCCAACCTTTTCACCTCACTCACTGGGTCCTCCATCATCTCCTCGTACCTCAAGAATGTCACGCATTGTGGCCTCGCCATGCTTGCCTTCAAATATCCCAATTGATGGTCCCATATTGGCCCGTAGACGGAGACTCCGTCGCAATAGCTCTCAAATGCCCCTTTGAGCGATATCGCCTCCTTCATGTCTTGTCAAACTTCGTTAACAAAGTGCCACAAGGACACAAATACATCTTTGATGTCGCGGCTAATGTAAACTATTCGACAACCGGAGTCCTTTGCAGACTCTAGTAGCGAAGAGTAAGGGATGTGGGTGGCAAGAAGCCTAGGAGAAGGCATCACATCTAGGTTGGGGATCCGGTTTTTCACGTAAAGTTGTATCTCTAAGAAGGGGACATACTCGTGGGGGTTGGATGCGAACATGACATGATTCGATTTAGGGTTTTCGAGATTTCTGTTCAAGAGAGCGAAAACAAGGGCCTTGAGCCATGTTGTGCCGGATATTGGGGAACTTGCGACGAGGAAGTCGGACAGACGGGCCTTGAAGTTGTCTTGGACCGACATGACGGCATTGAGGAGGAGGCCGTTGTACCAAAAGCCTTGGTACTTGTATTGGTCGTTTGGCCCAGGATTTCTTTTTGGGGAGAGTGGATATGATATGGGCATATTTTTTTAGTGTTTTCTCATCTGCTCCTCTCACCTCTTCTTGCATATTGGGTGTGGAGATATTGTCTTAATTTTTGTTTGTCTATGTTTTATTGTGGGAGGATGAGATCTTGAGGAGTCTTCTTTATAATGACACGCATGGATTCGTTCATGATTTGAAGTATTTGTAATCGTTTGATTTTGACTATAATAATGTGATAACCTCAAAATAAAAGTCAAGTAAGATACAACCATAAAAAAACAAGTAGAGAATCCAAATCCGTCTTGGAGAGTCTTCTGGTACACGGGGATTTTATGAATGATTTATATATTTTGATTGATAGTAAGATAATATTTGATAACAAATAGATTTTAAAGATTTTATCTTTGCAAGAATTATATTTAATTTAAACTCATTTTCAAACCCTCCACTGGTTTTAGTGTTTGGGCGCCGATATTTCCACCCACAAAGTTATTCAACCCAGCCCTCCCGAAAATATAAAAATGTGATTTTTTTAAGAGGTGAACCCACCTGACCCACTCGACTTTGTAAAGTTATCCATTATGTCACAGGTCGACATCACATAGTTGAACTGGTCACAAAGATCTAATCCCTCTTTGCGACCCATTCGACTTTGTGTAGTCGTCAGTTATATACTCCGTTCGACATCGCAGAGTCAAACATGTCACATAAATCTAACGCTCTGATGTGACCCATTTGATTTTGTGAAATCGTCAATTATGATGTTAAGTAATATATTTATGCAAAGATTTTAAAAAATATTATGTATTTTTATTTAGTAATGATGATTAAAAAAATTATTATATTATAATTATGTCATAGTTCAAATCTGATTGACCCAATAGTTGAACCAATGACCCTTGACTCATTCATTTTTTTGGTTCATTGAATGGTTTGATTTTTAAAATATTGCCATTATGTCACAGATTGACAAAACATAGTCGAACTGATCCCAGAGACTTAAGGCCTTCTCTACGGCCCATTCGACATGTGACATAATGGACGACGTCACAAAGAGATATCCAAACACTACATCAGGTGATCCGTCTTTCATGATATTGAACAACGCACCATTGTTTGAAGATATCATTTCATTGAGAATGCTATAACACGTGAACACATTGTTCAAAACACAAAGTCGAATAGGCTTTAGGTCTCTGTAACTAGTTTGACTCTGTGATGTCGACATCTGAAATAATGAACGACTTCAAAAAGTCGAATGGGCTACAAAAAGGGTCTTAGATCTCTGTGATCAGATCGACTCTGTGATGTCGACATGTCACATAATGGACGACTTCACAAAGTCGAATGGATCAGGGTGAGGTCATTTTTTTAAAAAATCACATTATGATTTTTTAAGAGGGGTGGGGTGAATAGCTATGTGAGTGGGAATATCGATGACCTTAGTGTTTCACCAAAGCATAAAATGACTTTTAATTATAGAAAATAACTTTTCAAGCATTAACAAAAGTGATTATTTCAAAAGCTATTTTATGTTAAAAACAAAATTTTCAAAAGCGCTCTGTTTTTAATTTCTCTGTATTTTGTGTATTTTTGTGTTCCTTCATCCCTGTGGATCTATTATTTAATAAGTCCGTTCTCCAATGAACGTATTTATTTCACAACAACTAGTATATCAAAGTAGATCTGATTTGTTTCCTTGTGCAACACATGAAGAGAGGGGGTTGGGGGATGTGATTAAGCTAATTTTCTACTGATAAGCATGTACTTATTCAATAATAAACATGGATCATGCATTATTGAATTATCTTATATACTAGTAATATTGTAACATTTTTATAATAGCCAAAGTAGAGCATGTAGAATGTTCCGACGATACACAAATTGTTGTAGTCAAAGCGTGTATCACATTTGGCTATAATAATTCTCCTTAGGTCCTTTGAGGAAATAAAT
Source organism: Acorus gramineus (assembly GCA_030737835.1). Lineage (NCBI taxonomy): Eukaryota > Viridiplantae > Streptophyta > Magnoliopsida > Acorales > Acoraceae > Acorus > Acorus gramineus. Next base: position 47,666 of record JAUJYN010000093.1, read on the forward strand.
CAACCAGGTTAGTGTCTAGTCATTTTGTTCTCCCAATTTTTTTCGAGAAGGGAAGATCATATGAACGCGGAGTAGGAGCGTTGAAGGAAAAATAAATTCAATATGTGTGAACGGCAAAAGTAACTGTAAATCCTTTGAAGGCAAGGGTGGAACCAGGAATTAGCTAGAGTAAAAGGGGTTAAGAGAGTCAAAATACTTAAAGTAAGATAAAAATAAATTATAAGTATATAAAATTAAAATAAAATTAATACAGTTAAATAATGATCGAGTCATTTGATCGAGTAATGATAACTCAGATCGAAAGTTTTTTCTTTTTTACTATATTTAGTGATTTGAAATAATTTACATATCAATTATAAAAAATTAAAAATAAACAAAAATCACAAAAAAAAAATCAATGATTTTTTAACACTTCAAAACCATATACTAACGTCCTTGAGAAGAAAACTTTTCACATTTTTTTAAAAACATCCACGACTCCAAATCTAAAAAACTGGTATTTATACACTCAGTCCATTTTACAGTCTTATTTGTATCGTCATGTCTGACACAGTATATAAAATTGACAAACTCAGTATATATTTCACTATCTTCGTATACAATTATAGAAACCATAAATTAATATAAACATTTATTTTATATACCATGTATTTTATTTTTTATAAACGATTGTAATATTTTATTATATAGAAAAAGATACATGTAGCTCTCATTGCAACCCCAATTGCAGTCCATCCCATTTTTTTTTTTTTTAAATCATACACTCACTTTTTAAATCCATGCTGTTATATGAAATGAAGTATATACTGAAATACATTAGTGTATTTTTTTATGATGAAAAAATGAAAAAAAATATGGGTTATTTATTATGATAGTACAGTCTATCATAGTGTATGGAGCTGTAAAATGGACTGAGTGTATCGAGCTCTATTATGCTAGTATACACTTGAAAATTTCAAATATATGCTTGCTAATTGTGATGCAAATAGAATTGAATATAATATTTTTTTTTAATTTTAAACCCACCCCACTCATCAATTCAAGAACTTTAATGAGTTGATCCCTCTCACGGGCTTTTTTTATTTTTAATTTTATTCTAGTCAATGGATCACATAGAAAATACAAAATTACCATACAAAATTTCCACGTAGCAAACCCATCAATTGAAACCAACAAAAAAAAAAAAAAAAAAACTACTAATCAACCGATATTCATCACTAAGTAAAAAATAATCTTAAAATAAAACCCCGTGCCTCTCGCATGCCAAGCGAACGCTCTACCATATGAGCTACACCCCCAACGAACAAAAGAAGTACATTCAAAATAGTAAACACAGATTTTCAGTCTTCATTAGGGAGGGCTGAGATCAGGCAAGCATATTAATTCGTTTATTAAAACATGAGAATGTGGTTGTTTCTTTTCAAAAGTTTTTATTCTTTGATTAAGCTAATTTTCTGCTGATAAGCATGTACTTATTCAATAATAAACATGGATCATGCATTATTGAATTATCTTATATACCAGTAATATTCCAACGGTACTCAAATTGTTGTAGTCAAAGCGTGTATCACATTTGGCTATAATAATTATACTCAATGTTGATTATAAAATAACTATATTCAATTTGTTTGTATTTTAATATGAGTTTTGGTACGAGTGCTCTTAGGACACTTGTTAACCCATATTTATTGTTAATTTTAGACAATCTAACAAATCTAATTATGATATGAATCAATAAAATAAAAGATTTTTTAAAATCCCAATAATACCCATAATAAATTCACCACCTTTTTTTCCTTTTTCCTTGCCATACCCAATTCTCCATCAAAACCTACTATAATGAAAGACACAAAAATTAAATTTTAACATTACAAAGCATCTCTTTTTTTTCATTTCTCATGAATCTGCCTACATTGATTTGATGTGAAGCACTGACCAGAAACATGCAAGGCCATTTATAAATTATATATTGAAATAAATTCAATGGAAAATGATAAAAAAAAACTTCTAAAAGTTATAAATACCCAAATCAACCACTTTTTAAAATTATACAAAACAAAGTCTCATTTTACATATTTGAAAATTCAAAAGATTAACCTACCATTATATAATTAGATCATTACAGGCCTCTAACTCTTGTTAGATGATTTCACACCAAAAATCTATTTTTCATACAAAATAACTCTCTCTCACTCTCTCTCAATATGACCAAAACCAATCCCTTTTCTCCCTACCCGTTAAAAAAAAAACTAAGACCTTAGCCGTGTGATATTTTGAATTGTGGCAATGGCGATTGATCACATTGAGATAATTCTAAAATTATTCATAATATTTATTTAAATATCTCTCTATTTTTATTTGAGTCTTCATTTAGAATTAAAATTTTTTTTGTACGAGCACGTCTCATAAAAAGGGAGTTCACCATAAAAAAATTCAGCTTATATTAGCACATATATCACAAAATCTATCTAATGAAAAATAATTTAGTGTAAAAAAAAAGTTATCTATGAGAATGTGTGAAATATTTTAACAAAAGTAAGTTTGGAATATTTTTATAAAGTTAAGAGGTGTGAAATAATCTAACAAGGGTTAGAGGTATGTTAAGGATCTAATTACACTAGGATTTTGAGTTTCCAAAATTGTGAAATGAGAATTTTTTTGGTATAATTTTCAAAGTTGCTGATTTAGGTATTTCTAACTTTTATGAAATTTTTTTCAGCATTTTCCCTAAATTCAATTGATAAAAACTAATACAGAATGGAATGTATATAAAATATTTAAAACAAAAGATCAAATAAAACAAAGAATGAAAATAAAGTACCTTATATACTGCACAAAAATATTTTCACACTAATACAAGTATCACGACCATATGAGATGTGAGTTAAGAATAAAAATGAAAGGAGATATACAATTTTACATTCTCGGATGAAACTTTTGTGCGAGAGAAAGGAGAGTCAAGTGAAAAGATTTAGGGAAACTTGGGATGCGGGAGGGAACTAGGAAGATGAAAAAAAGGAGGTTAATTTATTAGGTGCATTGTTGGGATTTTAAAAAATCTTTCAAATTAAATTATTGATATCATGATTAGATTTGTTAGCTTGCCTAAAAAATTAGCAATAAATATGGGTTAACAAGTCCACTAAAGACACTTGTTAATTTACCTCAGATTTTGATGTTTGTCTCATGCACGTTTAATTTGATGATCCAAATTACACTGGCGTACATTAATTAAGAAAGAGATCAAGTGAAGGTTAATTTTACTGTTGGAATATGTTACTGACCACCCGCATTCCTTTCAAGAGGTTGTGACATTCAGAGTGAGGTTTTCCCTCCCAAAGAGGAATGTAGGAGCTATTGTTTGATAACCCCTTGTACATGGCAAACACATTTGACAGCAATACTTACTCTTATGAAAATGATATGATCAGCCTCTTGTGCAGCCCCATTTGTAGTTAATCACTTAGGAAAATGATATGATCAGCCTCTTGTGCAGCCCCATTTGTAGCTAATCACTTTATAAAAATGATGCATTTAATTGAAATTCATGTTATACGAAATGAAGTATGTACTGAGATGTAATAGTGTATTTTTTTTTTGATAAAATGAGAACTTTTTTTTTAACTTTATATATATTATAATAAAATCTTATACACTATAATAACGCAGTATATGAAACAGTAAAATAGACTACAAAATGGATTGAGTATATCAGCGCTCCATTCAAATTGAGGCTAGTTATTTTGGTACCTAATTTTTTTTTTCTGGTTATTTTCTTTTAGGGATTTTTAGTTTTAAGTCCCCACAAACCATCATATTTAGTTATCGATCCCCCCCTTCTTCGTATTTAGGTTTTAGTCCCCAGATTTAAATGATAGTTCCTTTTTAGTCCTTGAGAGGGACTTATCCATAAATTATTTAATTTATTTTTTAGTCCCTGTGAGGGACCTATCCATAAATTATCCTTTAAATCGGGGGACTAAAACCTAAATACGAAAAAGGGAGGGATCGATCACTAAATATGATGGTCTGTGGGGACTTAAAACTAAAAATCCCTTTCTTTTAATATAAGTAGGAAGATTGGCCATTGCAGGCTATAAGTGTCTTGTATAGCCTGAGGTTATATGAAAAGCAATCCTTAGGTCATTTGAGGAATAAATCCACCAGGTTAGTGTCTAGCCATTTTGTTCTCCCATTTTTTTTGAGAAGGAAAGATCATATGAATGCGGAGTAGGAGAGTTGAAGGAAAAGGAAATTCAATGTGATTGGACAGCAAAAGTAACTATAACTCCTTTGAAGGATATGTGAATAAAATGGAATTTAATAAAAAATAATCTTTAAATAAATAAGTGAAAAGAATGGAGGTGCGGGGAATCGAACCCCGTGCCTCTACCATATGAGCTACATTCAAAACAGCAAACAAAGATTTTCAGTCTTCATTAGGGAGGGCTGAGATGAGGCAGGCATATTAATTCATTTCTTAAAACATGAGAATGTGGTTGTTTCTCTTCAAAAGTTTTTTATTCTTTGATTATCTACTAGTTTAATTTAATTTTAAAATTCTTTTGTTAGACAATGACATTGAATTACCATGCATGTGATGGAAATAACTAAACAAGAGGGATAACAATAACAATATGGATGATGACAACATATACTCTACATCACACCTCAAACAGGTGATGAGGGCTAGTTTGATATTCATTTTCATTTCTTTATTAGACACCCCGTAAAATTTGATTTGAAATACTCTACTATTATGTTTATTCCTAAACATCCTAAGTGGAATATATCTTTTCACCGAATCGAATTCTCAAAAGAAAAATTAAAATTCTTTTTAAAGTTAACAAACTGCTCCTAGAAATCTAACAAACAAACACTATATGCAACCACTACACACTATACAACCACTGCAT
>JAUJYN010000093.1:62581-108265 GCA_030737835.1 Acorus gramineus
TATGATTGAATGAACAAAGCCCCCTACACTTGAACAAAGACACTCTTTCATTGAACACACACATAAAATATCAAACCTCTGAAAGATACATCAACCATGCAGTACTGATGCACACACTAGTAATGTTCATGAAGCTGAACAAACACCACTGTGAGAAAGCCCATTCTGGTCACCTGAGCCACCAAAGAAGCTCAAACCATCAGAACCACTCACCTTCTCTTCCACCACTCGCTTGAGCCGCCTGACATTCTCTGGCGTAAGACACCCAGCCCAATCACCAACCTTACCGGACCTAAAGAAAGTCCGGTTCTCGATCCCTCCCCGCGCCGTCTCGAGCACCCCAACCTTATTCACCTCCAAATTCTTCAAGTTCTCAAAGCTACAAATCCTCAAAATCTCCTCAACAACCCCTTCTTTCTCCTCCTCCTCCGAAAACTGGCGCCCGAGAAACCCCGCCAACCTCTTCAAATGCAATACAGGGTCCCTCTTCATCTCCTCATACTTCAAAAACAACACATTGTCCGGCCTCTCCAAGCTCACCTTCCAGTACTCACTCACATGCTCCCATACCGGTCCATGCGTCGAAACCCCCTTACAGTACAACTCAAACACCTCTTCCAACAAGATGGGCTCCAATCCTTTCGGCTTGATCGCGTTCATGAAGTGAAACAGCGACACAAATACATCACGAATGTCGCGGGAGAGGTAGACGGTGCGACAATTGGATGATTTAACGGACTCTGGCAAGGAAGAATAGGGGATGTGTGTGGCGAAGAGCCTTGGCGGGGGGAGGGCGTCCAAGTCAGGGATTCGGTCGTTCGTGTAGAGTTGGATTTCTAAGAAGGGGACGCATTCGTGAGGGTTGGATGCGTTTAGCGATGATAAAGCATCGGTAATAATGCCTCCTCCGTGGCGGTTGGTGATGGCGAAGACGAGGGCTTTGAGCCACACCGTGCCGGATTTGGGGCTCGTCGCGAGGAGTACGTCTGTTGGGCGGGCGACGAAGTGGTCTCGGACGGCCATGACGCCTTTCAAGTGAAAGTCGCGGTACCAGAAGCCTTTGTAGCAGTAGAGGTGACCGTGGTCCCAACCCCTCTCTCTTGGGAGGGTTGTGATTATGTTTTGGTAGGTTTTGTAGGTTTCTTGATCTTGGGAGAGCTTGCTTTCTTCCTTTGTTTTGGGTGTGAGTGAATTCAGAATGTGAGGAAGAGTGGCCATGGAAAGAGAATTGTTAGAACTTATTTTTTTGTTGGTTGATGTTCAACCTGTGAGAAACAATGACGTTTAAATAGGCTTTTAGATTGAGTCGAATTTTTATTAGGAAATAAAGAGTTGCCTGATTTATGATAGATAAATCAAATCTTAAAGATATGATTTGGTTATCAAGTTGATTTTATCCGAATTTAGGTGATAGATAACATCCATGTGATCTAATTAGAAAGGGTATAAAATATTTTAGAGTTGTAGTCTCTCATGTATTTATATTTATCTCTATCATTTTTTTTCCCATTATCTTTATTTTATTTTAGGTTTTAGATTTCAACAATACCAATACATACTTATTTTTAAATATATTAATATAGCTATATTCACAAATTTTTTAAGGGATTTTTATTTTTAAGTCCCTATAAACCATAGGATTTAGTGATCGGTCCCTCAATTATTCATATTTTGATTTTAGTTTCTAGATTTAAATGATATGTTCCTTTTTAGTCCCTGGGAGAGATCTATCCCTAAATTATTTGGTTTTGTTTTTAGTCCCTCGTAGGGACTAAAAATAAACATATCCTTTAAATCTAGAGACTAAAACCAAAATATAAAGAAGTGAGGAATCGATCCCTAAATAGGTATGTTTACAGGGACTAAAAACTAAAAAACTCATTTTTTAAACAACAAGAAGTTTCTTGGATGAATTCACCCCCATTTTATCCTATTTGGCATCTATTATTATTATAATTATTTGACATTGTTTTCATTTTATTGTTATTCATGTGTCCTAATCTTAAATGTCAAATATATGGATCATCAACAAATAAATTAGTTAGCAATTAGACAGAGGTAGCCTTCCCAGTTCGACCGTAAAGCTAGCCACCGGGGTCCGTCCGATATAAAAAAAAAAAGAAAAAAGCTAGCAACAACATATAATGGAGTATCAATACAGGAAGAAGAAGATGAGGCAATTTTATTTTCAATGTTTAGCTTATACAGTCCATCCAGGGGTGGAGCTATGTGTTGGCTGAGCCGGGCTATAGCCCGACCCAGATTTCACAGCTCCCGTGAATATATCTTCACTTATCATCACGGGTGGAGCCAGCTTAGGCCCACTGGGGGTAGCTGCCCCAACTAAAAAATTTTCAAGCTTTCCTGCCCTGTTGTGACCTATGTTTGTAATGGAAATTAACCAATGTTATGTAATATATGCCCCCACATCATCCCCCACAACTAGTCCAACTCTCTTCTATGCATGGGCCCATTAATGACATGTAATTATCGCAAAACTCTTTTCTTTGTTAAAGTTTAAATAATGTTTTTTTTTATTTTCTTTTTAGAGATGCAAAATATTATAACATGAGAATTTTTTTTATATCTTGATAGTCGATAGATAATCAATCCAGAAGAACTATATATTTATTGAGAAAAATAAAATATACATCGAATGAGTATTAAATGATGAATTTTAATGTCATATTTTCCTTAGGATGTGTAAGTATGGTGTGCGATAGTGTTTATGCATGGTTATATATATATATTTTTAATCTTAAGTTCTCTTTTTAAAAAATAATCCCATATATTTTGTGAGAATTAAAAGAGTTGCTTTTATTTATTTTTTACTCATTCATTTTTTTAGTTGGTTTTTGTTTCATTTTTTAACTCCAATATTTTTTCTCAAATCCCTATAACAAAATTTTCTTAGGGCATTGAGATATTTTTAGTCTATTTTGCAGCCCCATACATTGATACACTACAATAATACAATAAGACAGTGTATACTGTGCTACACTGCTTTATCGTAGTGTATAATTTTTATCATAGTGTATTGAATGCAATTTTTTTCATTTTTTTCTAAAAAAATACATCAATATATATATTTACTTCAATTTGTATAACAACGTGTACTTGATCAATAGGTGAGAATATATATTTTTTTTAAAAAAAACCTAATGAGGATAACACATGAAGCTGCACACGAGAGACTGAACATATCAATCTCCATCTTCTTATTGTCTACCCCCACTGAACATAAATCATGGCTAGGCCACTGCTTATCATATCCCCAAAATCTCTCTTGCCATGTAATAACTACCATATTGCTCTCCCCTTGATTAAAAGCCATGATTTTAGAAATCCCCAACTATCTTTCTCACCACTTCTCGTGGCATTACTCTGTTTTTGATCCCCATGAAAAGGTGCATTTTTTTATTTAACAAATTTTGATGTTCTTAAATAAAATAAAATAAAAAGGTTTTTCTTGCCTTTCTTTCCGGTTGTAATGCATTAATTTGACCCTTTATTCAGCTATACACCAAATTAATGTCATTAATTTTTTTAGCCCCAAGCTTTGACAGGGAGCCTATCTTTCTCGTTGGAAGCTATGAAAATAGAGTGCTGATACAAGCAGTCTATTTTACAGTCTGTTTTGCAGTCCCATACGCTATGATAACATAGTATATATTACACCAACATAGTGTATACTACACTATCATAGTATATATTGCCGTGCATTTTTTTCATTTTTTTACTATTAAAAAAATATATTAATATATCTTAGTACATACTTCATTTCATATAATAGCATGCACTTTAAATGACGGGTGTATAATTTTATAAAAAAAAACAAATGGGATGGACTGCAATTGGAGCTGCTAATGGGGCTACGTGTATCTTTTTTCATGAAAATAATCTCGCAAGCTCACCTTAATTTTTTTATCCTCAATTTTTGTTTTATTCCAAATTGCGATGTTATGAATCTACCCGGAATGTTTTTTTGTTCGTTTTTGTTTGGTTGTTTGGTTTGTTAGTTTCCATTATAATAACCGGTTGATTGATGTTATTTAGGTACAGATAAAAAAAAATTGATTTTTCAGACATATTTGTTTATTAGTTTTGATTATTTAAGTAAAATTTTAAAAAATTAATAGTTTTTTGTTATTATATAAAGTAAAAATTTAGCTATAAAAATTTAGTTCATCCCACTCTAAAATAAATTCCTTGATCCGGCCCTGAGTCCATCCATCAAGCTACCCCAAAATAAAATATGACAATGCTTCCCTACATAAATTTTTCCAGCACCAAAACAAACTTCAAAACTTTTTTGAAAAAAAAGTGGCACATAAATTTTTTTTTTTTCTCATGGAAGCATAAAGGACATACGTGAGAAGAAGGTTAATATTACTAAGTATGGGTAGTAAGTATGGATAGTCCAATGGATTCGATTCCCACAATATTACAATATATGTTATTTCAATGTATATGTGATGTTTACTAGATTTTATTTTTTGATTTCAGTAAAACAATCTTTATATTTTGTCACATGACGATCAGATCCAGAATCAATATGCTAAGCTAATGAGTCACAATTAGTTAAAAAAGATTTGGCAACCAGGCAAACAATATCTATTTTATATTCATTATTTTTATTATGATGGTTATTACAATTATTTTGTCAATTGTTTTTCTTGAATTTACAATTTTTTGAATGATGACATGGTTCTTCACCATTATATATAACATTTATTAATTGATCCTCTTTTTTTAAAAAATTAAATATTTGCAGCCCAAATTTTTTATTTTTATTGAAATGTGGCTTGAGGTTTTTAGAAGTCTCATTACTTATTTTTATTTTTCACCTGGAAGAGGAAGTTACAATTAAAGCTTGGGATTGATTTTTCTTAGCTCTCCTTTCGTGTTCAAGAGTTAATAACATTGAAAGATTTTTAATATTTATTGTTGACAAAGTTACATTAAAAGCAATTACCACATGCTCCTAGGAGCTTGACAAACTATTTAAAATTCTAGAAACTTGAATTCTTTTAGAAATTGGGTTCCCTAAACTAACAAGTTTTTTAACAATAATAAACATTTTATTGACATGATGAACCACAGTTTCAGATCCTAACATTTTATTAGAATTATATTTTTCAAGTTACATGTTAATATAGGTTTCAGAAAAGAAAAGCTAAGATATGTTGAAATAACTCCATCTGACATTTCTTTAGCCCTTTGGTGTTCTTCGAATAAAATTTCAATATCCAATTCCTTAATTTAAGTATGTCATCCCTTATCCAAATGGTCAACTTCAAAACAAATTTGGTATAATATTCTATTAGCAATATTAGCATTTGGACCAGGATCATTAGGCATGTATTCCACTTTATCTTGAAATAAAACATGCCTTAGTCTATGTTTCTAAGTTAAAAAATTCACATCATTTAAATTTTCAGTTTTATTTAATTCAACACTAACAACTCTACTATCCATTGCAATTAACATAGATAAAGTTTAGGGTTTTCAAAATGATCGGTGAAGCATAGGAGGAACCAATCTACTGTGGACAACTCTTCTCTTGTAAGGGAGCTGTTACAATCAGTTTTTTTACAGTTCAAAATACAGTTATATATACTTTATTAGAAATCCAGTAAAGCATATACTTCGTTAAACGATGTATATACCTCATTAAATATTTTTTTACACTTATTAAAATGATCTTATTCAACTCGTAATAGAACGATATACACTTTTTATCAAAGTATATACCTCATTAGATAATATTTATTATTTTAATAAAATAAAAAATATGTGTGGTCTGAATTTTGGTTGATAAAAATGATAAAGTCTAACATTTTCCATCATGTAATGGTGGACAATCTCTTCTCTGGTGGACCCTTTCTGGTGGGCCTCACAGGTGGAACGGCTTTGATGGAATTCTGGTGGGCCTGTGGTGGAACATGGGCCCAATAGTGGACTATGGGCCTCCTGTTAGGCCTGTCAACGGGTCGGGTCCAGACCCGAATCCGACCCGACTCGGACCCGATTACACGTGTAATATACCCGACTCGATTTGGACCCGACCCGAGTTGGACCCGACCCGGCGGACCCGAACAAACAAACGGGTCGGGTCCGGGTCCACCCCGCCCCGACCCGTTGGACCCGTTGGACCCGACTATTTTTTTTAATATATGTTCATATATTATAAGACCATTAGTATTAGTTGATACATAATTTTATTTCTTACTTAACTTATTTTTGTATCTACAAGTTCATAAATCATAATCATAACATGCCTATAAATCGGTTTGTTTTGGACAATTAATTTATTAGCATTTGAATTTGTATGATTAATTAGTTTGTTGCATGATTTATGTTTATTATTTAGATTAATATGTTAGTGTTTATTGTTTTGAATGTTGTTTAGGTTAGTTATGTTTATTATTTAGGTTAATATGTTTTTTATGTTAGTGATTATTGTTTTGGATGTTGTTTAATAATTCATTTATTTCTTTTGAATTGTATAAAATTATATTCAAACATAGTCTCATTAACAATAATGTTTTATTACAAAAAATTTCAAATAGAATGATAAGACAAACAAATACATGAGCTCTTCTCTTTTTTTTTTTTTTTTTTACCCAACCATCCGGGTCGGGTCGGACCCGGACCCGACCCGGGTCTGACGGGTCCGGGTCCGGGTCCGGGTCCACATTTCTCTGGACCCGCCGGGTCTTGGGTTGGACCCGGACCCGCCGGGTCCTGTCACGGGTCGGGTCCGGGTCCACCCCGACCCGACCCGGACCCGACCCGTTGACAGGCCTACCTCCTGTGCAAGAAGACTTGGAAGATGATAAGCCCAGTGGATCACTATAGAGACGAGATATGATGGACCAAAAGTCTAACCGTCGCCGTTTGGATAGAGAATTAAGTTATTTTGAGGTTTATTATTATTCTAGTATATATAAGAAATAAGCAATTTTTTTTTATTTGGTTGTGTTTTTAATTATTTTCGTTGAGAAACGCAATAATAAAGTTGTTGTTATTTGATTGACTATAGATAAATTGTAGATAAATGTGAATAAGGTGTGCATAAAAATTTATAAAAGCTGAAAAAATGGTTTGACCTGTGAGCCCCTGATTTGTAAGAGATGATGATGATTGATTTGACAGTGAGATACACATTCAAATGAGTTGAATAACCTAGAATTACTTAATTTCACGATAGCATGAATAATTATACCAACCTATACCGGTTAATTTTAGTATACAAATTCTTATTTATTTCAGCCTTCTAAACACTCATATTATCACTATTCCACCCTCTGCCCATTTATTCCACCCCAATTCCCCAATCAAAACACGAGGTAAGGTTTTTGGTGGCCCTAAATCTAATGGACCAGAGATGGTGGCCCTTGTATAGTGATCGTGGTCCCTTTATTGATGATCTGTGGACTCCTCTTCATTAGAGCACCCAAAGAATTAACCAGCCAAGATGGAAAGAAAGGATAAGTGCAGATTGTTGGAATTTTGTGACAAAAAATACATGCATGCACTAAGCCAACATTCATGCATCATTTGAATTTGAATTAAAATGGAATACCATGTGTTTTGAAACGCTTAAAAATGTATCATAATTGCATGCGCTGTGGAGAATGAAATGGTGAAATCGAACCTTCATCACATGCGTTTCCTTGACGAAACCGTTGCATGTATCATTTAATTTCAGTAGATTAATATTGTGGCATGCATAAAGGCCTTATGCATCGTTTGATAATTGATGAAGTGTGATCATTAACAAAACAATCATTCATCACCAACCTATGAGGAGTGAGAGAGAGTCCATTTTTCTTTTTCAAATATACAACCTAGGCCTCTGGTACCCACTCTATCACCCACTGTATCACACATATATACACAGAAAAAATAAACTTTGTTCACATCACAAGGCTCTACTCTATTCCCATCAAAGTTTCATTTTTTAATTGATCTTAATCAAGTTTTATGCATTTATTCTAGCCATCCAAAAAACAAATATTCGATTCTAGGACATCGACAATTAATATTTTAATATATTGATTTTTCAAAACTATTATCTGTTGAGATACAATATTTTTCATAATATATATATATATTTCTAACACGGATTTACTGCACAGAGCTTGAAGAAGGTGATGACCATTCAATTCTTTAAACCATTCAACTATTTTTATGGTCACTTATTAATCACATAATACTAACAATATGATAAATACATAAAACAACCACAACTTTTAACACAGATAAAAGCCTAACACTTGAAACATTTGACAAGGAAACATGTCCTACTAATAGGAGCTCTCACATTTCTCTCATGTAAGAGAACCAAAGGCACCAATCATCGACTCAGTCAGCCCATCAAGCCGTCCGATCATCTCCGGCGTGAGCCACCTCTTCGAATCGCCCACCACGCCGCGTCTGAAGAACAACTGGTTCTTTCTCTTCATCCTTGACAATTGTAGTTCTCCCACCCTTTTAACCTCCAAATCCTTCAAGCTATCAAAGCTACACACCTTCACAATCTCCTCCACCCTCCCTCCCTTCTCCTCATCCTCGGAGAACGGGCACCCAAGGAACTCCGCCAACCTTTTCACCTCACTCACTGGGTCCTCCATCATCTCCTCGTACCTCAAGAACGTCACGCATTGTGGCCTCGCCAGGCTTGCCTTCAAATATCCCAATTGATGGTCCCATATTGGCCCGTAGACGGAGACTCCGTCACACACCTTATCAAAGTGTCATCGTGGAGGCAAAGCAAAGGAATCCTGACACCATCGAAAATTCCTACTCTTTTTATGCAATTTTGCAAATAACCCCCTGAGATTTCTTCCTTTAAATGCATGGGACACTAGAATCACTGATATATGTTTTTTTTTTTAAAAAAATGAGGTTTTATTTTTTGAGTTCATCCTTTAAATGCATGGGACATTAGAATCACTGATATATGTTTTTTTTTTTTTTTTTTAAATGAGGGTTTATTTTTTGAGTGCTTCAGCTATGTATGTGACTATGGATTTTACGATAATATTTTTTAAAAGCTCATTTATGCACTATTTAAATTATTTTGAAAGAGATGAGGTAGGAAATAGTAATTCACCATAGGTATCTTGATAAAATTAGATTTTTTCAGGAATTTATATGCAAAAAACCATGAGTACATGTGAGAGGCTTTCCTTCAAATTCAGAATCAAGAAAAAAAAAATAGTTCAACTTAAAAAAAAATGGTTTCAGGATTTTATAAAAATCTAAATTTACAAGCCAAAAAAAAAAAATCTAAAATTTTCACAACTACAACAAGCACTTTGTGCATGTGAGAGAAATAGCATTAGAAAACACTCATACAAGTACAGTCTTCCATGTTCATGTAACCAATGATAATTTGTCTAATTCTACATTAGCAACTACCCCCAAAATTTTCAACCTTAATTATGGAATGAATCTCCACTAATTGTAACGAGACACATTCCTCATTAATTTGTTTTGCACATTCTATAAACAAGTCCATATAATTGCTTGGAGTACTCACTTTAATTCTTCTATAAAAAATGCATGATTTATTAAATGGGATACACTATTTTTGAAAATTAAAAAAATTGTAGATTAAATTTGAGGTTAAAAACGGTATGGGTGCAACATTTACCATCTTTCAAATCAATGAATACAATTAACGTAAAGCAAAACTAAAAAAGAAGAAAAATGTTAAGACTTAGTTTTTTTCACAATTTAAAATGTAGAACACATATTTTTTTTAATTGTAAATATTATTTAACGAGATATATGTTATAATAAAAATTTTATACGATTCTATTTTAAATTAATGAATTAATTTTTAATAAATGTAAAAAAAAATAATATATATATTTTATATAATGATGTATATATTTTATTAAATTTTTTATTTATCCATGTATAATTGTATTTTAAATCGTTAAAAAAAATTGAGCAGAATATCGCCCCCTCCCTTTTCACTTTTCACTGGTACCAGTGATTTATTATTCATCATCCTTATTATTCATCTCTCTCTCCCTCTCAAGTAATAATTGTTTAAAAAGGAGAGGGAATCTACGTGACAGAAGCCCCCTCAAGAAGAAGACAAACAAGAGGCCGTAATAATTGTTGGCAAATTGGAGATCTGAAAATTTAATGGGATCCTGAACCATCTTTTTAAATGGTTCTATCATTAAAAAAAAAAAAAAAAAAAAAAAAAGGGGTGATACTTAGGTCTCAAAATATAAACTCCACTAATAAGTTTTAAGAGGTGTCATCACTTTATTGATTGTTATTAGTTGACTTATTGACTTTTTAAAAATAGTAAAATGGCAAAATACAAATATGTCCATTAAAAATCTCTCTCATTAACCCAAATCCCCCCATTTTCTCTATTCGATTATTACCTTTTCATGTGAATCTTGAAATCCATTTAACCATTTCAAATTTTGAATTTTAAAATCCTTACCTAAATTACAATTGAACCTAAATTACACTAAAAAAGTTGGATATTTATTGTATTTAAATTTAAATAAAAAAAACATATGGTTACTATATGAATTAGTTACATCAAATACCTTTATTAAATATTGACATCTCTCACAACGATTTGTTACATTTGCATCAGAATTGTTACATTTACATAAATATAACAAACAATTTCATTTTTCTACCTAAATATTTTACATTCCATGCAATGTTTAAACAATTTAGAAACCGATTATATTTTTAATAGTCAGTTACATTTTATAGAAAATGTCAAACACTTTTTTTATTGTGTGATACATTTAACAAACATATGTAATTGACTGTTACAGTAATAAATGTAATAAATATAAATTACTATTTACATTGAAACAAATGCAATACACGAATGAATGTTACATTTATAAATGTAACAAATATAAATTAATACATGCATGCGGTTGACTGTTACATTTACGAATGTAACAAAAATAATACAGATTTGAAAAATTACATTGTCAACAATGTAGCAGTAACATCAAACAAACTACTCATATATAAAATGTAACGGTACATTTAGATATTGAAACAAAAACAAATCAAAATGTGATAAATGACATTCAATACATGAAAAAAAATTGTGTTTAAATATTTAAAACAAAAAGCAAAACACAATTTTTTTACGAATCTAATAATGTCAAACCTGATCCGAGAGACATTGATGTGAGATCCAAATCGAAAAAAAAAAAAATGATTTCGTGCCTTCTCCTCAAAAATAGAATTTTCGATTTGCTCCCATGTATTCTTCATAAACAAAATCAATTCCGTAATGCAAAACCTCCTCATTTCGCATACAAGACAGATTTTCAATTGTTTCAACATCAATGGTTTCTCCGGTCCCTCTCAAATATTGTTGCAAGATTTTAAGAATCCGGATAAATACAGAATTTTCATAATTAAATGATACACAATCATAGGGATATATGTTAAAGTAGTTATCAAGTAAAGGGTATAATAGACAATGTACACTTGCCACATCATGGGGCCTGTGATGGGGCCTGAAAAATTGGGGCCTAGGAATCATTATTGTTAAAAATAATATATATATATTTTATTTAAATATAACATAATAGATTATTACGATGTTCATATAATAAAAACACAGAAGATCAAATAATTTGACCTATTTTATATTTATTTATTTTATTAAATCAGTAAATCATGAATAAATAAATAAATAAATAGAAAGGGATTTTCAATTCCTTATCTAAAAAAAAAAGAGATTTTCATGTTTAAATTTTTTAATTTCATCTCCAACTAACAAGAATACTTGAATATAATTATAAAAAAAATATATATCTAAAAATAATGAAAAAAACATTAAGCAAAACTAAGATTTAAGAAGGAGCTAAGTACCTTATAATGGATATTAATATTGTTAAATGTTGACAATGTCTGTCTATAGTCGTGTAAAAGCTCAAACTCTTCTGGGTATTTTGAGAGTCAAACTTAGCTCAAATTAAAATGAGTTTTAAATTTGACTCTCAAAAACACAGATCAAAATGGACATGTTAAGAACTGATTATCTAAAATCACCTGATCTCCAGTATTGGGAGCTCTAGTTTAGAAGTTATTATCTGGGGGAAGGAGATCTTTTCAGATCTAGAAGAGCAACATGGGGTCCTCCCTAAAAGGAGAGGTGGGTGGTGTTGGTGGCATTCAAGTTGGCAAAATAAAAGCATTGCCATTGTAAAACCAGGCAAAGCGAGAAGAAGCTTTTGTGTGGTGTTGTTACTAATGTGACTTTGGGTAGCTCTCCTTAATAATGTTAATGGTGTCTGTGTTGGAAAGGTAGATGAATTGACCCACAGATCCAACAAGACCAAAACCATCCAAATCCATCTGTGCCTCCATGTACCAATTTGACCAGATTCCAACTTACACTTTCAATCACTATAAAAACTTTACAAAAATGTCAGAGATACCGTTATAAATAGTCATTTTTTATAATCCCATGCGTTTTTTTTTATTAAGTGTATAACTTATGTAATCCACGCATGCAACTTTATTTAAAAAAAATTAAAGCATATACACATGTATTTCAATTGAATTATATGGTTTGATTGAGATTTCCATAATCAGTAAAAGATGAACTGGCATAATAACGAAGGGTACTGAGTGTTGACAGAGCGATAGAGAAGCCTTAAATTTTCGCATGTGAGATATGAAGTGACATGTAGCTATATTTGGATTTAAGCCTTTTATTGAATTCTTTGTTTGGCTGTTAAGTAAGAAAGTAACTGAAAAAAAAAAATTTAAACAGTAACAGAAGGGTCCATGCATGCACACCATCTCTCCCTCTGACACATTGCACGTTTTCCTCAATTGATATGTTTTCTTTTTGAATCAATACTTGGCTTTTAGAATAAAAGGAAAAAGATGTTGCCATGGCATTATATATATGTAGCTTAGCTGGCTGATGTAATAACTGTTAAATGTATATATATGCTAGGGTTAAGGGTAGATTAGTCTTTTCCTTGTTTCCCTTTTGTACTATAAGTATTGGCTACAAACCCTAATAATATAATTGATTTATTCTTTTCATATTCTAACATGGTATCAGAGCTTGAATCCAATTTTTTTCTTTGATCGTCGACGTCCCGTCGCCCCCCGCGCCGCCGTTGCGCCACCATCGTGCCGCCGCTGCACAGCCCCGCGCCGCCGCTGCGCCACCCCGCGCCGTCGCTGCGCCGCCGCTGCACCGCCCCGCGCAGCCCCGCCGCTGCCCCTGCCGCAGCCCCACCGCTGCCCCGCTGCTGCCCCTGCCGCAGCCCCACCGCTGCCCCGCCGCTGCCCCTGCCGCTGCCCCGCGGTTTCCCGCGGTTTCACTCAGCATCATGGTATTGATTATGATGAGACATTTTCTCCTGTAGCAAAGATGACGACTGTTCGTACTTTGATTTTTGTTGCTTATGTTCGTCAATGGCCCATTTATCAGCTTGATGTCAAGAACGCTTTTCTTCATGGTGATTTATCAGAGGAGGTTTATATGACTCCTCCTCCGGGTCTTCCTCATTCATCTGGTCATGTATGCCATCTTCACCGCGCTCTCTATGGTCTCAAGCAGGCTCCTCGTGCTTGGTTCGCTCGATTCACTGATGCTATCTGTGCTGCTGGGTTTGCTTCGAGTTCCTCTGACCCAGCTTTATTTGTTCACACCTCTGGTCCTCATCGTACTATCCTGCTGCTTTATGTTGATGACATGATCATCACCGGCGATGATTCGTCTCATATACAGTTGGTCAAGCAACATCTTCAGCGTCAATTTGAGATGAAAGATCTTGGCAAACTTCGCTATTTTCTAGGCTTGGAAGTTGCTTCTGCTCCGCGTGGTTATCTTCTCTCACAGCGCAAGTATACTGCTGACTTGATCGACCGTGCATGTCTAACTGATGATCGCATTTCTCCCACTCCTATTGAGCTTCATGCTAAGCTCCGGCCTGACGATGGAGAACCACTCTCTGATGTTACTCGTTATAGACAGCTTGTTGGAAGCCTCGTCTATCTCACTGTCACTCGTCCTGACATTGCCTATGCTGTGCATATTGTCAGTCAGTTTGTCGCTGCCCCTCGTACTGCTCATTATGCTGCAGTTCTTCGGATCATACGCTATCTACGTGGCACTATATCTCGTACTCTGCTGTTACCGTCTTCTTCTACTCTTGAACTTCGCGCTTATACTGATGCTGATTGGGCAGGAGATGTCACAGATCGAAAATCCACAACTGGTATATGTGTTTTTCTTGGGGACTCTCTTATATCTTGGAAGGCCAAGAAACAAGACATTGTTTCTCGTTCGAGTGCTGAGGCCGAATATCGTGCTATGGCATCTGCTACTGCTGAGGTTGTTTGGCTTCGACGCCTCATTTCTGACATGGGCGTCATTCTACCTGCGTCTACTCCCCTATTTTGTGACAACAAGAGCGCCATTCAGATTGCTAGCAATCCAGTATTTCATGAACGTACGAAGCACATCGAGATCGATTGTCACTTCGTCCGTCATCATTTTATTGCGGGCACTATATCACTCCCATATATTTCTTCTTCTCTTCAGTTATCAGACTTTTTCACAAAGTCTCATACACTTCAGCGGCATGATTTCTTGTTGAACAAACTCTCGGTGTATGATCCACCATGAGTTTGAGGGGGGGTGTTAAATGTATATATATGCTAGGGTTAAGGGTAGATTAGTCTTTTCCTTGTTTCCCTTTTGTACTATAAGTATTGGCTACAAACCCTAATAATACAATCGATTCATTCTTTTCATATTCTAACATATAACATTTATGTTATTATGTATATATGTATATGCCCCAACTATAGTACTCCATTTCAAATGGCATTGTTGAATAGACTTCCTATTGAGTAAGATATTTCGTTTTAATATACTCTCTTCAATTTATGGATGATTGTCAATTTATTGTCATTTGTAAAGGAATACATGACATACATAACATATGATATTTTGTGAAATTTTGGGATACATGTCAGTTATATATTGGGAAGTACTGAATGAGATTCAAAACATATAATTAAATCACATCTCTTTTTTTTTACCATGCAACTTCTAAAAGTGGAAGCAAAATTATATATATAACCATAGAAAAATGGTATGTCTAACCCTGTTTGTAAATGCAATCTCATATATACTTGTCTAGTAAATTATATTTTTTTTTATAAAAAAATGAACCACCTAGCTAGATAAATTAATGCATATTTTTATTTTTTAAAAAATAAAAAATGTTATGACTGGACATAGACTACATTAATGAAGTATATATATTATATTAAGTCATTCTTTGTTCCAGTGCAGCTATCTACAAATTAATAGATGGACCACAATGCAAATATAGCATGTCATTTAAGCATACAAGTAGATATATGGACCCCATCCCCAAAAAAATAGTCTCCACCGTCCATCACGAAGATCAGTGGACCCAAAAAGCCATCATACAAAAGGACCAGCATGCAAATATATATAGCTATGTCATTTTGAGCATGCAATTAATTATGTGGACCCTCCATCGGGTTCGGATCCAAGGCTTTTTTGTGTTACCCAATACAAAGGGGACACCTGTTATTTTTTTTTACGTCAGATGGCACTAGCGAGAATCGAGGGGTCCCTCTAGTGATTTTTTTTTTTTTAAAGTAAGATGCTGTTTGGTTGCACTGAAAATCAGTGCTTATTCAGTTTAAAGTTAAAAATCAGCTTTAATTCTGTTTGGTTGAACTTCAAATAAACTCACATTATAAACCTCATTCAGTCATTAATCGCAACATTTTTTCAGTCCATATTCGTCACTTAAATAGTCGGCAAACGTGTTCAGCCAAATCGTCCATGAAGTGAAAAGACCAGAATGCCCCCGTCCATTTCTCGTAATTACATAGGATATTTAAACCTCTTTCAACCAAACATTTTTTTCTCTCCCCTCATTTCTCTCCCCCGATTTCACCCATTTTTGAACTCTATAATCAATGGGTAAACGAAAACCTCTTTGAGCTGCTATCATCTTCTGCGTTGATCCCCTTTAAGTACACAAACATGTTCTTCGATTGATCCAGGAAACAGAAGACCCTTAAAATCACTCCGATCTGCTTCCTCCTCACAAGTTTCGAGCTTACACTCCGACCTGCTTCCTCCTGTCCGGATCTCCTCCCCAGCCATGTAATCTAGGTAAAACCCACCACAGTGGGTGATGGGGCTTCTGTTATGAAGAGAGAGAGGGGGAGGGAGGGAACAGAGGGAGGGCCTGTAGAGAAGAAGAAGAAGAAGAAGAAGAAAACAAGGTGGAAAAAGAAAACAAGATAGGCTGGGTTTGTTTGGAGTTTTTGTAATGAAAAAGAAGAAAAACAGGGGGATATGGTTTGGGGTTTCATAGAGAGGGAGAGAGGGAACATGGAGAGGACAGTGACGGCTGTAGCCAGAGTTGATATCTTTTTTTTTTTTGTTTGTGTTAAAGTGAGATGAACAGTGCAGATAAAAAAACAAACATCTAATGGTTCAGATTTAATCAAAACTATTTCCATTTATTCAATTCAGATTGTGTCAGGTTGATGTATTTCATAAAAAAAAGCAATAATCTTTAATATTATGTTTTCAGGTTTTCAACCGAACATCAAAATAACATTCAGCCCTTATAAAGTGGACCGAAATACCCTCCTAATAAGCACATATGTTAAGTGGTTTATCAAACACACTTATCTAAATAACTGCATAATATTTTTCGTTGAACCAAACACTTTCTTTTTTACTCTCCTTAAAGATTATCAGCATAATTTCTTTCTGTACTTATTAATCAGTACTTAAAATCCACATTCCGCCACACCAAACGCCACATGGGATTGTGAGAGGTCCCTCTAGTGATAGGTTGTGGGATTTTTGATAATACACCATGTTATTTTTTTTCCTTTTAGCCCTCCTTTAACTTTACCCCCACATCTCTCCCTCTCCCTCTCCCTCTCCCTCTCTTCTATGACTTATTTGTATCCCTCTCTCGATCTCTCTTTCTCTCTCTCTCTCTCACACACACACACACAAAATATCTTTCAAAGGTTTTAGGGTTCTTTTGGTGATAATCATGATTCAATAGAGGGTTTTATGGTGGTTTTTTAATGCATTATTTTTCTAATCACTCTTTGTTGGTTTTTAATTTATTCTAAATTATAAATTTGGTGGAATGTTGTATTTTCTTAGAACAAATGAAATCTATATTGTTGTCGTCCTTCGATGCTCATCTAATTATAACTGATTAGGGGTGCAATTTAGTTAGTTTGGTACAATTGTTGACAAACCTGAATTGAAGCAAATTGTATTCACATATAACCCGAAAATTGAACCAAACTGAACTAAAAATCCAAAACCACAACAAACCGTTGAAGATAAACGTAAATATACTATTTTTTTTTCTTCCCACAAATTTGAGTTGTTAGAGTATTTTTTGGGATGGATTGTTTTACAACTTTATATATATACACACACACACACACGCACTGATTTATAATGCGCGCGCGCGCACACACACATATATAAAATGTTATGATTGATAGTATAAATTAATGCATTCATTTTTATGAATAGTAATGGTATAAAAACTATATAATTTCTAATATACAAAGAATGATCAAAATGTTGATTGAACTTGAATAATACTGTATTTAAATTTAATTCAGTTAATTCAATTTTTGAGAAATAAAACTAAACACAAACCAAAATAGATCAATTTATTTATTTTTCAATCCATATTCAAATCAAATAAAAAAAATTATTGACCCAAACCTAAAGAAAAAATTAGTTTAGATTGGTTCAGATTATATTTAACTGACCAAAGTTACACTCTCATAACTGATAGTTCAATTGTTATCTACAAAACTAAAATTAATTGATAAACTAGGGTTTCCTAAATTCATTTATAAGATAACATTATCATGCAACAACACAAAAAAAAATTTATTCCAAAGTTACTCCAATGAACAGCAAAAACATAATTCCATCAAATCAATCCAATGTGGGAACCAAAGTATTTAGGGAAAAAGGGAGGGGGGGGGGGGGGGGGGGGGGGAGGGTTTTTCAACTTATGGGTTGAAAAAAGAGCTAGGGGGCTAAAATGAAGTAAAAACGTATATGGGGAGGCAAAGGCTAGTGTTGCACCCCTATAAAAGGGAGGCTTCCGGTGTGAAACTTTCACATCCCCTCACTCACTCACTCTCTCTCTAACATTAACAAAGATAAGTCATTAAACATGTCAAGCTCCGATAGTGAAGCCATGGATGTGGTGAAGGCCTTCCACATGAAAGAAGGAGTTGGGGAGACTAGCTATGCCCAAAACTCATCTCTCCAGGTTACATAATTACAATATATAGTTAGGATATAATTAATATATATGCATACTTGTTAACTTGATTTCAGTTTTCCTTTTTAATTTAAATTCTATGTTGTAGATGAGGGTGGTGAATTTGATGAAGCATATAACTTTATCAACAATAGTAGATATGTACATTGCAACGACTCCGACTCGCCTGGCCATCGCCGATCTTGGCTGCTCATCTGGACCCAATTCACTCACTCTAATAAAAGAGATCATCCAAAGCGTAGATGAGGCGTGTCACAGGATAGATAGGCCGCCCCCGGAATTCATGGTGTCATTGAACGATCTTCCGGCCAACGATTTTAACTCCATGTTCTTGGGCTTGTCTGAATTCTACAAGAAGCTCAACAGATCACAATCAGTGTTCATTGTAGGGGTCCCTGGCCTTTTTATGGGAGGCTCTTCCCTACCAATAGTTTGGACTTCATCCACTCCTCTTTCAGCGTGCATTGGCTTTCTCAAGTGAGTGTTCTATGATTAATTTGTGCTACATGCAATTTCCAATCACATATCATCTCCAATTAATATATTTGAAATAATGGCTCAATCATAGGTCCCCAAGGATTTATTTGATGAGAATGGCGAGTGCATAAACAAAGGGAATATTTACATATCTCCAATGAGCCCCCCATCGGTGGTGAAGGCTTATGAGAAGCAATTTGCGGAGGACTTCAATTTGTTCCTCCGATTGAGGTCGGCGGAATTGACTCTTGGGGGACGGATGGTGCTCATCATGGCGGGGAGGGCCGGAAGGGACTCGTGGGGCAATGGCATTACTTTCCTGTGGGATGTCTTAGCACAAGCCTTCTCAATCATGGTCTCCCTGGTAATCAAATTTATTTAACAAACAAATCTTTCAGATCAAGAGGCACTAATGCGCGTCCTGTCTCTATTCTCCCCTCATTTAGTGTTGTTTGTAATTAATTCGAATTCAATAATGAAATTGGTTGTGTCTATAGGGAAAAGTTGAGGAAGACAAGGTGAGTAAATATAAGACTCATTTTTACACGCCTTGTGTGGAGGAGATCGAAGAGGTGGTTCAGAGAGAAGGGTCGCTCGTTATCGATAAGTCGGAGATGTTCAGTACCTCAGAGATGTTGAGGAGAACCAATGGTCGAGATGCGGCGAGGTCGATAAGGGCGATCCAGGAATCGATGATGGTGAGCCACTTCGGGGAGGGAGTACTGATCGAGGATTTGTTCGAGTTGTATGGGGACCTGCTTCAAAAGAAGATGCCGGATGCCAAGTTTGAATGTTTCAACTTGGTTGTGGTTCTCAGAAAGACTCATTAGATTATATCAGTGCTCATCCCTTTCTTTTATTATCTTTAATTTCTTTGTTTCTTCTTCTTTTGTTGTACATATAAAATCTGAAATACAAAAAAGATGTGCCCAATTGGGGCCTTTTATTGAAAAAAAAAATCAAATGAATTTCTACATACTTTCTTTAACTATTAAATGGTCAGTCCATTTTATGGTTTTGTTAGAATCAGAAATTGAAGAGAATGAATCAAGAATCTTATTAGGGTTTGTATCTAATATTTATAGTACAAAAAGGAAAACGAGGAAATGACTAATCTACCTTTAACATATATATACATTTAACACCCCCCCTCAAACTCCTGGTGGATCATACACCGAGAGTTTACTCAACAAGAAACCATTTCGTTGAAGTGTATGTGACTTTCTGAAAAAGTCAGATAACTGAAGAGAAGAGAAAATATATGGGAGTGATATAGTGCCCGCAATAAAATGATGATAGACGAAGTGACAATCGATCTCGATGTGCTTCGTACGTTCATGAAAAACTGGATTGCTAGCAATCGGAATGGCGCTCTTATTGTCACAATATAAAGGAGTAGACTTAGATAGAATGACGCCCATGTCAGAGAGGAGGCGCCGAAGCCAAACAACCTCAGCAGTAGCAGATGTCATAGCACGATATTCGGCCTCATCACTAGAACGAGAAACAATGTCTTGTTTCTTGGCCTTCCAAGATATAAGAGAGTCACCAAGAAATACACATATACCAGTCGTGGATTTTTGATTTGTGACATCTCCTGCCCAATCAGCATCAGTATAAGCGCGAAGTTCAAGAGTAGAAGAAGACTGTAACAGCAGAGCATGAGATATGGTGCCACGTAGATAGCGTATAATATGAAGAACTGCTGTATAATGAACAGCACGAGGGGCAGTGACGAACTGACTGACAATATGCACGGCATAGGCAATGTCAGGACGAGTAACAGTGAGATATACGAGGCTCCCAACAAGTTGTCTATAACGAGTAACATCATAAAGAGGTTCTCCATCGTCAGGTCGGAGCTTTGCATGAAGCTCAATAGGAGTGGGAGAAATGCGATCATCAGTCAGACAAGCACGGTCGATCAAGTCAGCAGTATACTTGCGTTGGAAGAGAAGATAAGCACGCGGGGCAGACGCAACTTCCAAGCCTAGAAAATATCGAAGTTTGCCAAGATCTTTCATCTCAAATTGACGCTGAAGATGTTGCTTGACCGATTGTATATGAGAAGAATCATCGCCAGTGATGAGCATGTCATCGACATAAATCAACAAGATAGTACGATTGTATATGAGAAGAATCAACATGTCATCGACATAAATCAACAAAATATCAAAGTTTGCCAAGATCTTTCATCTCAAATTGACGCTGAAGATGTTGCTTGACCGATTGTATATGAGAAGAATCATCGCCAGTGATGAGCATGTCATCGACATAAATCAACAAGATAGTACGATGGGAACCAGATGTGTGAACAAATAGAGCTGGATCAGAAGAACTCAAAACAAACCCAGCAGCACAAATAGCATCAGTGAATCGAGCAAACCAAGCGCGAGGAGCCTGCTTGAGACCATAGAGAGCGCGACGAAGATGACATACTTGACCAGATGGATGAGGAAGGCCTGGAGGAGGAGTCATATAAACCTCCTCTGATAAATCACCATGAAGAAAGGCGTTCTTGACATCAAGCTGATAAATGGGCCACTGACGAACAGAAGCAACAGAAATCAAAGTGCGAACAGTCGTCATTTTTGCTACAGGAGCAAATGTCTCATCATAATCAATACCATGCTGCTGAGTGAAACCACGGGCAACCAATCGAGCCTTGTGACGCTCAATCGAACCATCAGAGTGAGTCTTGATCTTGTAAACCCACTTACAGCCAATGGGAACCTTACCCGTAGGAAGAGGGACAAGATCCCAAGTATGATTGCGTTGTAACGCGCTAAGTTCCTCTGCCATAGCATTCTCCCATTCAGGAATACCAACTGCCTCACGATATGACTGGGGCTCCCAATGAGATGAAATGGTTGCAAGAAAGCTCTGAAAATGGGGAGAGAATGAGTTAGAAGCAACTAGACTTAGCCTCTGAGGGGACGACGATCACGAGGTGGATTGCGGCGAGGAGCTGGTGCGGGATCGACTACCGGTGCGGGGTCGACTGCTGGTGTATGGTCGACTGCTGATGCGGGGTCGACTGCTGGTGCATGGTCGACTACTGGTCGAACAACATCAGGCGCAGGAGCAACAACAGGGGGACTCGGCTCACATGAATCATCCGAAGAAGGAGATATAGGGGATGGCAAGGTCGTAGATGGGACAGATGAAGGAATAGAAGCCGGTGGGATAGACGATGGGGATGACTCAGGAGTCGAGAAATCCAAAAAATAAGGTCATCAACAGTAGACGGAGGAAGTGGAGCCGGAGGTGAGCGAAGAGCATAATAAGGATGATGCTCCCAAAATGTGACATGACAAGAAATGCGAAGACGTCGTGCAATAGGATCATAACACTTGTAACCCTTATGTTGAATACTGTATCCAAGAAAAACACACATAGCAGAACGAGGAGAAAGCTTGGTACGTTCAGTGGGAGGAAGAAGAACAAAACATGTGCAACCAAAAACACGAAGACGAGAATAATCAGGTGGCTGATTGTGAAGCCGCTCAGATGGTGAGATACCACCAGTAATAGATGACGGAGTGCGATTGATGAGATACACACTTGTGAGAACTGCCTCACCCCAAAACTCAACAGGGACGGATGCAGAAAGAAGTAAAGATCGAGTCATCTCAAGAATGTGACGGTGTTTACGCTCAGCAACGCCATTTTGTTGATGAGCATAAGGAGTGGAAAACTGAGGAAGGGTGCCTTGGGATGTCAAATATTCACTAAAAGCCTTAGAACAATATTCACCACCACAATCAGAGCGTAACACCTTAATACGACGAGAAAATTGAGTCTCAACCATGGTAGCAAAAGAAGTATAAATACGCAATAAATCTGAACGACTAGAGAGAAGGTAAATCCAAGTGAAACGAGAATAGTCGTCGATAAAAATGACATAATATCGATTTCCCCTTTTGAAAAAATAGGAGACGGACCCCAAATATCAGAATGAACTAAATCAAAGGGAGAATCTGAAATATGCGAACTGGAAGGGAAAGGAAGAGCCACTGTCTTACCCAATTTAAAACCCACGCATGGTTGAAGATCCGTGCGAGAAAATGATCCTAATGCACCGGTGCTAACAAGATATCGGAGTCTAGGCTGAGACAAATGACCAAGACGACGATGCCAAAGATCGAAAGGGGAAGGGGAATTTGTATCTAACTGCACAGAAGCAGCGGAAGGCAGAGGAACATGAAGCTGATCCATGTAATAGAGTCCACATTGTCGTCGCCCAGTCCCAATCCGTCTCCCAGTAAGTCGATCCTGAACAAAACAAGATGATGAATCAAATGTGATCGTATAACCAAGGTCAGCAAGTTGACTGACAGAAAACAAACTCATGGAAAGTTTAGGAACATGCAAAACATTTGGCACATTAAATCGATGAGAATGATCAGAAAGAATGCCAGAGCTCGAGACAGACATAGGAGAACCATCAGCAGTGCGAATAAGTGAAGGAGAACGGGGTGGTGTACAATTAACAAGAATCGATGCATCCGATGTCATGTGATGGGAAGCCCCAGAATCAAGAACCCATGAGGTAATCGGTATACCTGGTACGGGAGTAGAAGCAGACTGAACAGAACCAGAAAGATCTATACCAATCAATGATCGTAACATAACATAAAGCTGTTGATATTGATCTTGTAGCCCCTTTAAATGTGCAATAAGGTGAGCTGTGGTAAACTGTGACTGAGCAGAAGCAACGCGAGGTGCAATTGATGTACATATCTGATCCTGACAAAGAGAAGATTGAGTAGACGACTGGATTGATAAAGAGAAAGCGGCATCTCGAGCACGTTTTCTAGCCAACTTGCGGCAATCGAGGGTCACATGACCAAAGGAGTGACAATATCTGCAATCCATAGTACTTGCACAGCAATAGATCAAAATAAACAGTATCTGATAGATCCAAAACAGTCACAGATGCGTAGATCACGAAAAGCTGATCAAAATGAGTACCAATATGACTATATTTGGAGTCCGAATGAGCCCGTAGCGGCTGGATAAAGAAAATATCAAAAGATCGATGACGGAGCGACAAACGGGTAGGGCCGCGGATCCGGGTCGGGTCGCGAAACTGGGTAGGGTCGGGCGTTGGAGCCGGGTCGGACAGGTGGGAGCGGATGCTGGGCCGAGCGCGAGCGGGATCTGGGACACGTTGGCGCGTCTGGACTCAGGATGAATTCTTGGGAGATCCGGGATGCTGTCCGGAACAGGATCCCAGGAAATCCGAGCGGATCGGCGTGGATCTGCTCTGATCACGCGACATGGAGACGACGCGAACGGGGCACGGTAGGGCCTGGACAGGGCGTGGACGGAGCTTGGACGGGGCAGGGTGCGGACGGGGAGTGGGCAGGGAGCGGCAGGGCGCGATAGGGCGCGGACGGTGCGCGCGTAGGGGACTGGGCGGGGCAGGGCGGCGCTGGACGGCGCAGGGTGGCAGGGCAGCGCTAGGTGACGCGGCAGGGCAGCGCAGCGGCGGTGATGCGTGAGGTTGTGACAAGGGCAGCGGATCTGCGCGGGGCAGTTGCGGGGCTGCGGCAGGGGCAGCGAATTTGCGCGGGGCAGTGGCAGGACTGCGGCAGGGGCAGCGGATCTGCGCGGGGCAGCGGCGGGGATGCGCGGGGCTGCGGTAGGGGCAACGAATCTAGACGGGGTAGCGGCGGGACTGCGGCAGGGGCACCGGATCTGGCGGGGCAGCTGCGGGACTGCGGCAGGGGCTGCGGTAGGGGCAGCGGATTAGCGCGGGACAGTGGCGGAGCTGCGTGCGGGTGGCACGAACGGGACGATGGACAGCGGACCGTCGACGATCTCGCGAACGGAGAGTATCGCCAACAGAAAATCAAAAAAAAAATTGGATTCAAGCTCTGATACCATGTTAGAATCAGAAATTGAAGAGAATGAATCAAGAATCTTATTAGGGTTTGTATCCAATATTTATAGTACAAAAAGGGAAACGAGGAAATGACTAATCTACCCTTAACCCTAACATATATATACATTTAACATCGTCTACACTGATAGTGTAGTTTAAGCTCCAGTAATGTACTTTTGTATGAAATATTTAAATTTTTTTATAATAATTTATCAATGTATATATTTTACTTTTCATAATAGTATGTATTTCACTAGATTGACGGGCATGAACTTTAAGAAAATATCAAAGCGAAAATGGGATGCAGACATAATTACACGTGAGTTTGGATGTATCATTTTTTCTATCAAAGTTATACTATATGGCATAACATAAAATATTATGAAAAATAAATTTTTATCCAAAAAAATAAAATTTTTAAAAATTTATGAAAGTTGATTTTAGATAAGCTAGTCATATAAAAATCTTATAAAAACATTATTTGTGGTTTCGTATTGGAAAAATATAATTAAACCCCTAAACTTACATAATGAAGACTAGAAAACATATAATAGAGAAAACATATACGTCCACGTTATGTACCCATTATTATTTGTTCAAACCGAGCCATAATATTTTGTCATTTATGCAAGTGATTGAATCACACAAGGTCTAACAGGTTTCCAACTCCATTGGTCACGGAAACTTAGTTGAAAAACTTGACAAAGCATATGCACAATATTTTACAAAACTGAATCATTTGTTAATTAAACTAAAAAAATGATAGAATGAAATATCACTAGTATTATTATAATTCACATGGAAAAGATATGTCTAGCCACATTTGCATTCTTGTTTGCATCTATTTTTTTGCTTTTATAAAATATATATACTCACCTAATAATATACATATTATTATAAAAATAAAATATATGTCTTGATAAACTGGCACACATATATTCTTATTGTTTTTTAAAGTAAAAAAAATTAATCGAGCATACACAACACAAGTAGAGCATAAACTGTATGACGGTATACTCCATCAATGGAGTGTATAATTTGCTAGGGGAGCACCTCCTGATTGTAGATGGAGCTACAAATAAGATTGGATATGTATCATATTGGCAGTCTATTCCCACCCCACACCACCCCATCCCTTAAATCCATTATTGCGCTAATTAATACAATCAGCCATTGCAGTTCTAACAATATGACAATTAAATTTGAACATTTTATAATATAAATAATTATACATATAATATTTTCTTGGACCGTGATTTTTTCAAATTTGAAAAACGATGTGCATTCCACTATCTAGATATTCGAGTATCGAATAATTTTTAATTTTTTAGATACACATTCAAAACATATAGAGTTAATTTTTCATGTAATTAAAATTTTTAGCACCAAGGCCTAATTTAATTTGCTAGTTAATGATATAGAAAACATTCATTTATGTATGCACGCTTGATGTTTCCATTACGTGGGCAAATGTGCTTTCCACGTAAGCCAGTGCCTTGACATAAAGTCTAGGTTTTGATAAAGTCTTGCATTTATGTCCTCAACAGATCCTATGACAAATTAGGTGACATCAACCAATAATTGACTTCATCTACCATATTCAAAAGCATGTCAGACAGTTTTTTAATGGGTAAAATGTAGAAACCCGGAAAATTTTTGAAACACGCATGAACACCACAGAAGTTTAAAAACACGTACTTACATCTTTTACTTTTACATTTTTTTTATTAAGATGAGATAAAAATATAATAAAATTATTGTTTCATCCTTTAATTAATTTAGTAAATATCTAAAAAAAGAGTTCATAAATTAACTTTTGATATGTTTTATGAATATTAATTAATACAATAATCAATTCTTTGAATACATTTTGATGCATTTTTGTAAGAATTAACTTACACAACAATTAATTAAAATGTAAAAATACAATAATGATTTAATTAGAAGGGTAAAATCGTATTTTTGTTCTTTTGTAACGAAAAATCTTATAGCAGCCGGTGTAAGTGCATGTTTTGAAACTTCAAAGAATGTTTTTGTAGATTCCAAAGATTTAGAGTTCAAAAGGCATTTTATCCTTTTTTTTTTTTTTAATTTGTCTGATCTTCAATGGAAGGAATCTAATGAAAGAGAAAACAGGAATTACAGTGTACTTGGGGGCTTATGATTTTTTTTTTAAAAGGTTAGGAAAACCCTAGGCACCTGTCTTTAATGTGTAGTTTTTTTTTTTTTTTTGGTAAGCCAAAATAAGATAATATTCGATGTAAGATTAAATAATACACTTTTACATGTAACCGTATGACAGCTTATGGTAGACTGGAAACCTTGTCGGATGATTGAATAATTAGACAATACATTTACATAATAAACATTTCAGCACGTGGCTTAACGCCTCAACCACATAGTGACACACATACTTCATTATGATTTTTTCAAAGTCCATTTCGCACGCCATGATTTATCGATAAATAGAGATCGATCTCACCCTAAAAAAATTTGAGTTAAGAGATTCATTATTTTTGCAAAGGTCTTCTTTTTCATTTCTTTCTAAAATATGAGCAAATTTTGTTTGATTTTAATGTTTAAGTTTCTTTGATAAACATCATATCGATGTCAAATCATGTTTTTGAACAGGATTTAAAGATTCTTGATGTATTCCAAAAAGATCTTTCATTGGGTCTTCTTCGATCCAATCTTTTAAGTCTTTAGTAAGATTCAAACCGCGTCGGGTTGAGACCACATTCGGGTTGAGCTCGGGTTGACAAGGGCTAGTTACGGGTTTAGCCATTAAAAGATCATATATAATAACTAGTCTACATGTTTAATGAGCAACATAACAAACATTTTTATTGAATTCAACAATCATCTTAAAAAACTTATAAAATCCATACATTTTATTTTGACACATGCCAAAATCTAGATAAGTAAACATACCATTCTACTTTATTTTACTCAAACTTACAAATTCCACACTTAACAAAGATGATTTTATTTTTATTCTAATGATATGATAAAAAAAACAAACATAGGTTACAGCCAAACATAGAGAAAATCTCTCATCCTTCCTCTTGTACTATTTCAAAATAGAGTTATGCTACAAATGTCCCACTATTTAAGTCTCGATGACAAGTCCCATGAGGTGTTCTTCTTTCATTGGTTGCTTGTTTGACTTTTAAAAAGGTTAAAAGCCAATATATAATATTACTCTTATTTGAAACCTATATCAACTCATTCAATCTATACGGAGAAACTTAGTTTTTTCAAAATCAACTCAAAACAATAAAAAAAACCATTCCTTACATTCATGAAAACAAAACCGAAATTCAAATCTTCTAGGATTTCTTAAAAAG
Source organism: Acorus gramineus (assembly GCA_030737835.1). Lineage (NCBI taxonomy): Eukaryota > Viridiplantae > Streptophyta > Magnoliopsida > Acorales > Acoraceae > Acorus > Acorus gramineus. The sequence continues at coordinate 90,682 of JAUJYN010000093.1, forward strand.
AAATTGAAAAATGAAATCATTCAAAAAATCTATTTCGTCAAAACACAATGAAAAAGATTGAATTTTTGTTTGCGGCCTCTCATTCAACCAGAAAACAATGGCGACAAAGAATAATCAATATTTTTATTTTTTACTTTTTTTGAAACGTTGTTGTTAATTTGATGATTATTCGATTTTAATCATCAAACAAAGTATTTGCGATGGATGCAATATTTTTTTTCGATGAATGCATAAATGAAACACAAATCACAGTATAAAATTAGAGTTCACAATAAAAGTCAATTACATTTATAAAATGTAATTTAATTTCAATAATAAATTGCATTAAAACTCCGTTACTTTTATAAATGTAACTGACATTTATTATATAAAGCAATTAAAATTAGTTATATTCTACAAAATGTAACTGACTTTTAGATATAATGCATACATGTTCAGATTAGATTAACATGCCACTGATTTTTGAAAAATAATGCATGTAAGTCCAAAATAATTGTTTGAAATATAACTAACTTTCGAATGTTACATAACTCGTGCCAATGTAAATTAATTTAGATCAAACGCCACATTCAAGAAAAAATTGTAATAAAGATAAGACTAATCGCTGCCAAATGTAGCATCTAGCACCAAATTCAATTAAAAAAATTATAATAAATGCAAATCAAACAAAAAAACAAAGGGCCACTTCTGAGTTGACTGACATTGGAAACAATATCCAATCATCCAATTGTCATTTTTGATCCGATCGGAGGTTGTAGTTTTTTATATGTTTTGAATTTTTACAGGTTAGATTAGATGTATTTATGGGAGACAGATGGGTCATATTTGGGCAGAGAAGATGAAGAACCATGTGTTGGGTTTTAATTTTTTTTTTTTTTGCACGATGTTGGGTTTTAATCTTTTTAATTTTTTTTGGTGATTTATTGGATTAAAAAGTTTGTGTTATTAAAGAGTTAGTGTTATATTCATGGGCTGCCAGCGAGGGTGAACCTGGACTAGTGTATTAAAAAGTTTTTTTTTTGTTTTGGTATCAAAGTCTGCGGAGGGCAAGTATAGACTACAAGCCTTATATGCCTATTACAAGATCAGCCCAATGAACTGGTTACAGACACAGACAGCTACTACAACATGGCCTCGTGGCCCATAACCACTTTTGTTTTTTCACTGGGGGATCGCAGTACGGGACAGTGTATTAAAAAGTTAGTGTTATATTGAAACCTGTAATGTTTTAAATGGGAAATTGAATATAATTAAATTAGATGGGTCTGTGATCATCTCGTATTTGTGGGAATTGGTAATCGGGTAATAGGTGATTAGGCTTTTGTTAAGTGGTTAGTCTATAATTATATATCATTTATTGTTGTGTCATGTGTTCTTTGTGTAAATCAAGAGTATTCACTCACGTGTTGCATTGAGTTCAAGGTGAGTGGATGTGTCTATATTTATTTATTATATATGTATACATATTGGCATCATGTTATGAAATCTATCTTGTATGAAACATATGAGCATATTATCATCATGTAAGTTGATATTTATAGAATTCATTAAAATTCATGTGATTTATAGAATTGTTGCATGCTTGTATACTTGAAAGAATAAGTAATTTTAATCATACATGCCTTAATTAAATTGTCTGGGACACCTGTGCCCATTCACTGACACCTGTGTCCATTCACTGAGCGTGTGGTAGCTCATCCCTCTCTATTTCCCAAACCTTTCAGAGTAGTTGTTGGTGGTTGTCGATCTCATTGAGGCGTTGAAAGTCGAAGCTCGTGTTATCTTTTCCGTTGCATCATAGGTGTTTGAAATAAACCTTTCGTTTGACATATAGATTCCTTAGTCCTTTCAGCAAAAACAAATGGTGTTTATGTTTAATCTATTATGCGTCCATTTTATGCGCGTTTAGGATGAATTATGTTTAGATCCTAGTTAAGTTTTATAATTTGGATGTTTGAATAAAATGTTAAATGTTTTCTAAAAAATAAAAAATTAAAAAAAATAATCTATATTAGAGCTTTGCATTTTGAGAATTTGAAGTAACATAACCAAATTCATTACTTCAAAATGTAGTAGTGAATTTGGGGGCGTTACTTACAACATCACTTCCTCTTCCCCCAACTTCCATTTGGGCAATGGACTCCCAAACATGATCAAATTCTGAAGGCCATCTAACAGGTTTCAGCCATTTACAATTGTGGATTAAACAGGATAACATAGCTAGGCCCCTAAAGCAGAAGAGCATGATTATTGAAGTGGTGCCTCAGTCCATGTATAGCCATTTATCCATGGGTCCTACCAAAGATTTATACTCTGTCCTTCAAAGATAATATAGCGTACATTCGCCCATATCTATGAAGTTGATATTAATATTTTCCTCCATATGGAAGAACAAGAAGAAGGAGCTAGAGCAGTTCAAACAGAAGACCTTTTACAATATTGGAGGGGCAAAATTTTTCCTTATCGGACTCGGGTAAGTGGATCCGGCCTCTCCCGTTCTCCTTCGCCCGAACGTATCTTGCACCGCCGTTGAGCACCTCTTGAACGCCTTCAACACCGAGAGGTGTGGGTCATGCAGAAAACCCTCCGACGCTCAAGTCAGTCAAAATGGCCAAAAAGGATTTTTGTGAAAAGAAATTGTGCATGCCTCATATGTGTGCTCTTGTCCCCTATTTATAGAGGAGGTGGGATGGTGTTAGGGCTTTTGATTCGACCCTTTCCATCAGACGGATGAGATTCCATCAGCTGTTGGTTAGAAGACAAAGGATATACTCCTTGATGTGGGCAATTATGGGTTGATATGTATATCCAGATTTCATAGGGATTTAGTGGACAAAGTCAATAATGACATGATTTGGTGATTTAAACTAGTATTGATGGGGATTGAATGCTAATAATTGTCATTTAGTGCTATAGATTTACGTGAATCAATGCAATAATTGGATGGATTAGATACTGACTTGGTTTGTCGTAATTGGTTGGATCTGGGCCTTCGGGTCGGACCCGTTCGAACTAGGGTTGGTGGGCTGCCATGTTATCGGTTAAGACTAATAACCCAGCACGTAGAGGTGGGCTTGAGTCCGGCGGGTGGTCATTTTGTCAGACCGGATCGGATGGGCTTCATGAGCCAGCCCGATATATGCAGCCAGAAAATTTGGTGCCCACAGATGCCCCCTTTTTCGCATTCGACTGGTAGTCACTCATGTCGAATGGGAGAAACCTTGTACGAGGCGCCACGTGTCGGGTTGCCACCTGAATCATGTCGAAATGATTTGTCTCGGGTAGGACGTATATCCCCTCTGATTTGGCGGCCCATCTTGCATCGAGGGAAGTGACGAGTGGGGGCGTATTGGGTTCGCACCGTTAATCTGATGCGGCCAAGCAAAGTGGCTATGAGGATGGGATCATTCAGTTTACGACCCATGCATTCTTAGGCGCGCATTTTTGGGTGTGGACGTGGTCCGAACGAAATGATTGTTGGTGTTATATATGTGTCACTTTTTAGCCTTTTGGTCACCTTTGGGACATTTCTGGCAGTTTTTCAATTTTTCTTTTTTCGATCGGAACCGCTAAAATTTTGGACTTTTAGCTATCTGCATGAGCTCGAGAACTCCGATTGAAAATCTAACTGCACATTATGAGTCCTGGTGCCATTTCGAGCCACTCATAAAAATTTCATCGAATTCCGGTAACGTTTTAGAAAATTTGGCAGTTCCGAATCGTATCCGGGTTTTGACCGATTTTGGAATGTCAAAGGGTGACTTGACCAAGTCAAGAAGACTTGGACCAAGTCAAAGTTGACCATTGACTTGGTCAAGGATTTTTGTTTTTTTGTGTGGTTGGGTTGACTCAAAGTCAAGCTCCACCAACTCACTTTTTTCTCATTAATGTGTGTGTGTGTGTGTGTGTGTGTGTGTTACTAGTGGTGGGCGTCCCCTTCTATCTCCCTCTCCCTCTCACTCTCTCCTTCACTCCCTCTTCTTTGTTGGTGCCAAATAGAAGTAGAAAAAGAAGGAGAAGAAGAAAGACCTAGAAAGGAAAAAAGAAGGTATGTGTGTGTGCAAACTTTGTGTGTTGTTTGTTCTTGTTTCCCCTCTCTCTAACTCCCTCTCATGCCTTCCCTCCCCACCCCTGATTTCAGCCATCAAAGGCTTGGAGAGTGGCTGAGAAGGTGGTGGTGTTGGTGGTGGCGGTAGAGGTGGTTTGGTGCGCAAAGGGCACCCGAGTACCCCCCTTTTTCTTCCTCTCCTTTTGGTAAGTTCTCCTCCTCCCTTAGCCTTGTTTTAGATGATTGTTAGGGCTTTGAAGTGTTCTAGCATGCTATGCATATGTGGTAGGGGGTGTGGGAGGGCTGAGGAGGGGGTGGGGGGAGGTTGGGCGCGCGCGCGTCTGCGCGCGCAGAGGGGCGCTGGCGCGCGCAGTCGGGCGCGCTGGCGGGTGCGCGCGCGTACGCGCAGGTGCGCGGGCGTGCGCGCGGGGTTCTGCACGGGCGCGCAGTGCGCGAGGGCACGCGGGCTGGACGCGCGGTGCGGGCGCGCGCGGCAGCGCATCTGGGCACGCGGGCAGGCGCGCAGCAGTGCGCCAAGGGTGCTGGGGCGCGTGTGTGCGTACGCGTGCGGGGGGCCATGCGTGTGGCTGCCCGAGGGTTCGGGTAGGTGTCGGGGCACCCGGACTTGTGTGCGTACGTGCGTACTCGCATGCGTGCGAGCCCGTATGCATGCTTGTCCGAGTTTTAGGCATTCCTAGTAAATTTCATGTACATTTGTGTAGTTTTGTAGTTTACTCACCATATTGAATGCCCTTGTCTTGCAGATCTTGGCGAACGGTCACGCAACGACCCGGGTTGCGGTGAGTGGGTCAATCCAACCCAGTAGGGAGGCGTTCGATGCACGTAGGCGTGCATTGCCCTCCCCTGGGGCACCATAATTGCATATTAACTTGTGTCAATGAAAAACTATGTTAATGCATGTTTTGCTATGATGTAACCATGCCATGTTAGACATTGTATGCTAGGGATATACATCCATGTATCATGTATAGAGGCCCATACATGTCTAGACACCATGTCCCATGCTTCAAAAGCCTTGACCTATGCATGTTTCCCATTTAGTTTAATTTAATTAAATCAAAATTAGATTATGTTGGTATAAGCATGACTTAGAAAATATTATAACCTTATTATTATAATACATGTTTCCCCGCATCTTAGTTATGCGTCCTGGAGGAATTCTTGACAATTCATTACCTTAGTAGTGTTAGTAATCGTTGTCGACGGATCCAAGAGGATCGTATCCGTGAGAGTAGGTTGTTTTCTCCCCTTCGTTGGATCCGAGTAGGGACTCCCCGGCGTTGGGAAAGCTGTCCTGACAGAGGGCTGCCATCCGTAGGTACCACCGATGCTTTCGGAGGGTACTGATCGTGAGAGTATACCAGGCAGAGGCTACGCGGGGGAAAGGGCTACCGGTGGACCAATGGTGGAGAGCAGTCTAATCTGTCCCAAAAGGCCTATGCCACCCCTAAAGGGTGAGGGTGAGGGTGGGGTGGGTCGGCGATGTTACGACCCACTAGCTTGTACAGTTACTCCCGTTTAGGGACTTTAATTATTTTAAGGTTAATATGAGTTGTGTTGCTTAGATTATGCCATTCACTGAGCGTGTGGCTCACCCCTCGCATATTCTTTTCCTCCAGTTGTTACTGAGTCGGATCTGAAGGAGGAGCTCCCTGAGGCATCACATCAGTAGTGGAGCAGCGTTCACGTTTTGGGTTCTGCGAGTGAGAGGCCATCAGCATCCCCTTCTTTGCTTGTATGTATTGTTATCCGTGCTTGGGCACTTGTATTTGGATGTCTTTGTTTATATTGGCTCTCACAGGACAGTTGATTATGTATTCTGGTCTGTAATATGTCTTTGAATTACAGACTCAGTCGTTTAAGCTTCCGCTATATGTATATATATTATGTCAGCTACATTATTGATTGTGTTGTCATTTTCGATGTTGTTTAGAGTCTTTTATTGATCTCCTGTATGGACTGCTGATATTATATATATTTGCCACGTATCGGGGACGGTCGCCCTGGGGCGTGACAGTTGGGATAGGGCTGCCTAGGGCACAAACCATCTACGACGCTCCCTGGCGAGGTGGCCATGTGAGTTGGACTGCCTTGGGCTAGAGTCGCTTTGCGCGACGTAGCCAGACGAGGAGGCCGTTGTGGTTTTGACAGCCTCGGGCTTGAGCCATTTTGCACGATGTAGCCAGACGAGGAGGCTGTGTTGGGGGTTTGACCATCTCGGGCTTCGGCCGCTTTGCGCGACGTAGCCAGTCGAGGAGGCTGCATTAAGGTTTGACCATCGGGCTTGGGCTGCTTTGCGCGAAGTAGCCAGACGAGGGGGCTGCATTAAGGTTCGACCGCCTCGGACTTGGGCCGCTTCGTGTGAGGTAGCCAGACGAGGGGGCCATTAGGTTTGACCGCCTCGGGCTTGGGCCAGTTCGCGCGACGTAGCCAGACGAGGGGGCTACTAGGTTCGGCCGCCTCGGGCTTGGGCCGCTTCGCGCGACGTAGCCAGACGAGGGGGCTATTAAGTTCGACCGCCTCGAGCTTGGACCGCTTCGCGCGACGTAGCCAAACGAGGGGGCTATTAAGTTTGACCACCTCGGGCTTGGGTCGCTTCGCTCGACATAGCCAGATGAGGGGGCTATTAAGCTCAACCACCTCGGGCATGGGCCGCTTCACACAACGTAGCCAGAAGAGGGGGCTATTAAGTTCAACAGGCTCGGGCTTGTGCTGCTTCGCGCGATGTAGCCAGACGAGGGGGCTATTAAGTTCGACCGCCTCGAGCTTGGGCCGCTTCGCGCGACGTAGCCAGACGAGGGGGTGATTAATGAATGATTGAGAATGGGGGTAATAGGAGCGAAATTAGCTGACATAACCCCGATGTCATTAGTTCGACTTATGAAGAACTAGTTTGGACACTCTTTTAGAAAATAACGGCCGAAGAGTGCGGCATTTATTTATTAATAGCAGTTGAAATAGCGTGGTGAATAATCGGGGAGAATTTCTGGCATTTCTCACAGTTTCGGGCGAATGTGATAGCGTCTTTCCTGAGTGAGGGACAGTAATACCCCTGGGTAAGGATGCGATGGGCGAGTGATCGCCCGCTGGAATGATCGCCACAGGATCCCTCATGGATTTCCTCCATCAACGGCTTGGCCTCGGTCGCGCTGAGACACCGGAGGAAGGGAACGCAGGCATTGCACTAGTAGAGCGTCCCTCCAATGATGGCATAGCTGGCAAAGCGGTATCGCACCTTCTGAGCTTCAATTCAGTCTACCGGCAGTGCACCGTCACGTATATAAGCCTCAATTGGGTCCATCCAGCAAGGGGTCTCTCTCTCGATCACATGGACGGTGAGTTCTGGGTCGATGAAGGATTGTCGGCATGACCCAACGCCCCTCCGGGATGGTGGCTCCCACTGCTAACGAATCCGCCTCCTTGTTTTCCTTGCGATGCAGGTAGCTGATTTCGAGGCCGAAGAAGTCTTGGGAGAGCTGGACGGCCAGGCGGTGATATCGCTCCATTTTCTCATCCTTGGCCGTATATGCCCCCTGGACTTGCAGCACCACCAACTGTGAGTCGCAGTACGTGCGTAGATACCTGACATGGAGTGCTTTGGCGAGCTGCAATCCATTGATGAGGGCCTCGTACTCGGCCACGTTGTTCGTGCAGGGGAACTCTAGCCAGATAGAATGTTCCAGTTGGGTACCATCGGGAGTTTTCAATATGATTCCTGTGCCGCTGCCCCCAGCATTGGATGCTCCATCGACGAAGAGATCCCACCATTCTGAAAGTTCTGGCGGGTCATCGAGCTCTGATGCGGCCTCTCACATGTCGTCCTTAGGGTCGAACTCCAGCAGGAAGTCGGCCACTACTTGGCCCTTTTTGGCTGATCCGGGGGCGATAGTCGATGTCAAATGGTGACAACTCCAAGGCCCACTTGGCGGTTCGTCCGTAGAGATCCGGCTTGTGTAAGAAGACCCGGGTGGGATAGGACTTGAGCATGACAACTGGATGTGCTTCAAAGTAGTGTCAGAGCTTCCTTCAAAGTAGCGCCAAGATGAGCTTCTCAATGGGCGAATAGCGAGTCTCGGCGTTGAGTAGGGCCTTGCTTATGTACAAGACCGGATGCTGTTGTTTGTGGTCTTCCTTGAACAATGCGGCACTGACCGCAGCTATCGATATGGTGAGATACAGAAAGAGCGTCTCGCCTTCGACCGGGACGGATAAAATTGGCGGCTGGCTGAGATGGGCTTTGAGGCTTTGGAATGCGGCTTGATGTTCATCCGATCAGATTTCGCCCCTCACTCTCTTAATAGCCTGAAAAAATGACCGACAACAATCCAAAAGATGGGAAATAAACCGGGACAGGGTGGCTCTTTGGCCGGTGATCACTTGGACGTCGCGAACGGTCTTAGGGGTGACGGAATCGCGTAGTTCTTGAATTTTCGTTAGGTTGGTCTCTATGCATTGCCGATGCACGATGTGGCCCAAGAAGTGTTCAAAAGAGACGCCAAATGAACATTTGGCCGGATTAAGCTTCATGCGATGAGCCCAGAGAGCATCGAAGGCTTTAGCGAGGTGTTGCAAGTGTTGTGCAGGGGTACGTCTTTTGACCACCATGACATCGATGTACACCTCCATCGTCTGCCCAATGAGATGCTTGAAGACTCTGTTTACTAAACGCTGGAAAGTGGCATCTACATTTTTAAGCCCAAAGGGCATTACCTTGTAGCAATAGAGTCCGCGTTCCGAGATAAACGCGGTTTTCTCCTAATCGCACAGATGAAGGGGAATTTGGTTGTTCCCCAAATATACATCCAGGAACGACAGACGCTCGTACCCTACCGTGGCATCCACGAGCTGATCTATCTTTGGCAGGGAGTAACCGTCTTTGGGGCATGCTTTATTGAGGTTGACGAAGTCGATGCAAACACGCCACTTCTCGCCCTTCTTTTCCGCCAGTACCACGTTGGATATCTAGTCAGGATAACGGACTTCTCGCATGAACCCGACTGAGAGGAGCCGATCGATTTCATCGGAGATCACTTTGTTTCGTTCGGGTGCGAACCATCGTTGTTTTTGCTTTACCAGGATTGCGTTGGGGCACACATTCAACTTGTGGACAGCGATGGCAGGGTCTATGCCTGGTATATCACTGAGTCTAGGAGAACACGTCCCGGTTGTCTTGCAAAAATGAAATCATAGACTTCTTTCTGTGGTCAGGGAGAAGGTTCCCTAGCTGTACAGTCTTCTCCGAATCGTCCTCGTCTAGGGGGACGGTGTCGATCAGCTCAAGAGTGGGTGGTTCAAGTTCGGACTCGAGCAGTGCTTGAACCAACTTCTATGGCTGGTTGGTTGATTGCTATAAGCCAGGGGGTGACGGTCCCTCGACGGGACAGTCAGGCACTCGGGACGCCAAGGCATAGCACTTTCAAGCCGCCACTTGATCTCCACGGATGTTGATGGTGGACCGCCCGTCCTTAGTGATGCACCACATGACCTGATGTAAGGTGGAAGCAACTCCTTCAATCCAATGGATCCACTCGCGTCCCATGATAGCGTTGTAAGCCGATGGGGAGTCGATGACAATGAACTCAACATTGAGGGTACGGTCGGCGGCTGTGACTGGAAGTGCAACCACACTGATAGGGCTTACTCGCCTCCAATCAAATCTGACGAAACGGGGGTTGGAATGCCTGATCTCCTCCACGTCCAAACCCATTCGACGGTAGGCATCCAAGAACAAAATGTCAGCGCTGCTTCCTTCGTCAATCATAACCCTTTGTACCTGGAAATTGCATATATAGATAGTAATAATCAACGAGTCAACGTGAGGCAGGGATACCTACTCGAGGTTGTAGATACCCCAATTTTGACCGTTCAAAGAAAAAAAAATACTTCAAGTGACATTTAGAAATGACCACATTCGGAAGCCATAGAGAAAGCTTTTCTAGAAACCAAAACCGGTGACCCTAGTCCAAACACTTAGGAAAACCTAAGACGTGGATAGGGGTGGCTACTTGAGAGTAGCCGCCCCATACTAGGTAGCTTGTTTCAACTAGTCGCCCCCCCTGACCGACCCCAAACCGCCTTCCTGGGATGAGACATAAAGCAGCATGATTGTGGCGGATTGTCCCTTTTAGCCGCCCCATCTCGGCTGGTTCAACCTAAGTAACCGACCTATGCCACCGCTTGTCAGAGATGGGACGTTTGGCAGGTCATAATGGGAGTGGTTACTTGAGAGTAGCCGCCCCTCACTGGGCGGCTAGTTGCAACTAGGTGCCCCTCACCTAGACACTGTCAGGCCACAAAGATCTAATGGAAGATCAAATCAAACACCTTATTATCCAATTTGATCTATTAAACAGTGGACACCCCTAAAAAACACATACAAACACTCATATAAATATATATAGACACCACCATGATCACCCTTCTAAAAACCCCATAGACTCACAAATGCATGTATACTTACCCTCTCTTACCCCACCATGATTAAAAACATATACCCCTACACCATATGCATGCAAGACCACTAATAAAATGATAAATACAAGCATGCTATACTCTACTATTTCATTCTTTTCTCCACCATGCCTCCTCTTTTCATGCATAGTAAAAATAAATAAATAAAGGTTGCCCCTTTTATGCCATGCTCACCAAATCCCACCGTGATCATTTTTTCATATACACAACAAGCATGCCTATTAAAAGGACACATATATACACTTCTTACACATTTCAAGCATACCACAAAGACATATATACATATATCAAGAATAAAAGCCAGACCAAGGGGATTAGGAGAATACCATGGCTCGTATGGCTCCAGAAGCCTCCGCCTCAGCCTCCGCCTCGTCGGGATCGTCCATCCCATTGTCGTCTCCCTCCTTTTCATCGTCTCCCTCCTCCTCAGCCATGGCCTCCTCGGCCCCTACACCAATGCCCCTAGCCTCTGTAGCCCCAGTAGCCTCAACCTCAGCACCTACAGCCCCAACATGGACACTCTCAGCCCCCGCGGCCGCAGTCCCTACACCCTCGCCTTCCTCCGCGCCCACCGCGCCGGAGGCCAAAGCCTCGAAGTCTTTCTGCTTCGCACAAAAGACTCCGTCCGATGAGGAACAATTTTAGATACCCCAATTTTAACCGTCCAAAGAAACGAAAATACTTCAAGTGACATTTAGAAATAACCACATTCAGAAACCATAGAGAAAGCTTCTCTAGAAACCAAAACCGGAGACCCTAGTCCAAACACTTAGGAAAACCTAAGACCTGGAGAGGGGCAGCTACTTGAGAGTAGCCGCCCCATACCGGGCAGCTAGTTTCAACTATCCGCCCCCCAACTGACCCCAAACCTTCTTCCTGGGATGGGACATAAAGCAGCATGATTGTGGTGGATTGTCCCTTTTAGCCACCCCATCTCTGCCGGTTCAACCTCAGTAACTGACCTAAGCTACTGCCTGTCAGAGATGGAACATTTGACAGGTCATAATGGGGGCGGGTACTTGAGAGTAGCCGCCCCTCACTGGGCGCAAGTAGCCGCCCCAAAAAAAGGGTGGCTAGTTTCAACTAGCCGCCCCTCACCTGGACACTGTCAGGCCACAAAGATCTAATGGAAGGTCAAATCAAGCACCTTATTACCCATTTTGATCTATTAACCAGTGGACACTCCTCTGCCCCTTTTTTACTATAAATAGAGGGCAATCCCAATCCATTCATAACAATTTCACATTCCCAACATCATCAAACATTCCCATTTTTCATATACCACTCACAAATCAACCCATATCCCCTTCCCCACTTGAAACCCTTGAGAGAGAGAGCTCTATTTTGAGAGAAAAACCCATTTTCCTACACCAAATTATCCTCCAAATCCACTCTCCAAAACCCTAGTTAAACCTAGTTTAACTTCAGCCAACACCCAAACAAAACCCTACCCAGGCTCTGCCCAAATAGAGCAAGACACCAGGCGACTACCCACAACTAGCCGTCCCCTACCAGGCAACAAATGTCCACTAGCCGACCCTCACCTACACCCTAAATTCCTAAAACCTCCTTTAGCCAGGTTCCCGAAGTAGAAGAGGATCCCTGTTTTCACCTCTGTGTACGGCATGCTCGTGTCCCAGAGCGGAGACCCCACAAACTCCCCCATGAAGGCGATCACAACTACCCTTGAATCCTCTGAGGACCTGTCGGCTGTCGGTATCGGATTTCAGAAGGGGGGTGGGGGGTTGGATGGTGCTCCGGAAAGCCTTCCTCCCTCTCTTCCTGGTCCTTCGAGGTCCGTGCGCGTGGGGGTTCTTCGGAGGCTTGGATCCAGAGAGTTGTGCCTTGGCAGGCTCGGTCGGATCGTCTCTCAAAAGGGGTGGTGGGTAGGTTTTTCGTTCCCGGCTGAGGCGGCCGACGGGTCCTCAGGAGGATTCAGGGGTGGTTGTGATCGCCACCTGCTTTTCTAAAAAAGCAGGATAAGTCGGGGTGGATTTGATCGCCTTCGTGGGGGACTTTGTAGGGTCTCCACTTTGAGACACGGGCATGCCATACACAGAGGTGAAGACAGGGATCCTCTTCTACTTCGGAAACTTGACTAAAAAAGGTTTGGGAATCAAGGGGGCTAGGGGAAGGGCTGGCTAGTTGGGTTTAGTTGCCTGGTTGGGGGCGGCTAGTTTGGAGTAGCCGTCTGGTGTCTGGTTCAATTTGGGAAGAACCTGGGTAGGGTTTGATTTGGGTGTTTGGCAGAGGTTAAGATGGGTTTAACCTGGGTTTTGGAGAGTGGATTTGGAGGATAATTTGGTGTAGGAAGATGGGTTTTTCTCTCAAAATAGAACTCTCTCTCTCAAGGGTTTCAAGTGGGGAAGGGATATGGGTTGATTTGTTAGTAGTTGATGATGTATATGAAAAATGGGAAGGTTTGATGATGTTGGGAATGGTTGATTATTAATATGAATGCTTGGAGACCCCCTATTTATAGTAAAAAGGGTGTAGGGCAGTGTCCATTGGACAATAAATCAAAAATGGGTAATAAGATGCTTGATTTGACCTTCCATTAGATTTTTGTTCTCTGACAATGTCCAGGTGAGGGGCGGCTAGTTGGAACTAGCCGCCCAGTGAGGGGCGGCTACTCTCAAGTAGTCGCCCCCATCATAACCTGCCAAACGTCCCATCTTTGACAAGCGGTGGCTTGGGTCGATTACTAAGGTTGAACCGGCTGAGATGGGGCGGTTAGAAGGGACAATCCACCACAATCATGCTTGCTTTATGTCCCATCCAGGAAGGCGGTTTGGGGTCGGTCAGGCGGGGCGGCTAGTTGAAACTAGCCGCCCGGCCCCTATCCAGGTTTTTAGATTTTTCTGAGTGTTGGACTTAGGGTTTCCGGTCTTGGTTTCTAAGGGAGCTTTTCTATTAGGTGTCCAGATGTGGTTGTTTCCAATATTACTTCAAGTAAATTTCTTTTCTATGGACGGTCAAAATTAGGATATCTATAGGTCGCCTTAGCCAGGAACCAAAACCCCCCACCACCCTTCCGAGAGACGATCCGATCGAGCCTGCCAAGGCATGCGCCGGATCCGAATCCCCGAAGAACCCCCACACACCCGCACGCCACGCCTGTGCCGTGGAACCTTTTTGAAAAAAAACGAAACTGACAGCCTGGCGATCACGGTGGGACCTCCCACGTGAAAACAACCAAAGGTAACCCCCTTCTGCTTCCCTCCATAACTTGACTAGAATGCCATCACCCCTCTAGGAAAGCTAGGATTTCCCACCCCTCAAGTCTGACCCTCCTCTACTTTGCATTACAACATCCTTTACTGCTTTAAGCCGCACACAGCTACGCACCCTTTTATCGCTTTAATCACATCTCTTTACTGCTTTAAGCCGCACACAGCTGCGCACCCTTTACTGCTTTAAGTCGCACACAGCTGCGCACCCTTTACTGCTTTAAGCCGCACACAGCTGCGCACCCCTTTACCGCTTTATTTACTGCTTTAAGTCTGCATTCATTTACACCTAGGCTTTTCCATATTCACACCATGGAGGCCTATACCCATGAGAAAATAGTAGAGGAGAAAGACAACCAGGGAGACCAAACCGCCCAATTCCTCAGCCACCTAGAGGAGAGGATGGCTACCCTAGGATACCAGTCGGTCGAGGACATGTTCAATGACCTCACCGACTATCACCAGGCCAAGACCTTGAAGCAGGAAACTCCTGTTAAGACCCCCAAGGCTTGCCCCACCCCCAATACCCTTCCAACACCCGATTTCTTGGTTAATCAGAGTCCAAGCCCTTTTTTTCCCCCACCTTTTCATTTGCCCCGCCTTCCCCCGCGAATCCAATATTTCCAGCAGCTTCTGCCCCCGGCCCTTACCAGGCCATGTCCAACCCAGGACCACTAAACTACCCGCCCAAGGCAGAAACATTGGACGAAACCATCTGGAGAATCCTCTCCGAGGCTAGCCCTTCTGCCCCCAAACACATGTCTCTACACAACTTGAGACAAATCCCGTCTGTCATGTTGTGCCTGTGTCATTTGGAGCGCTCTGTTTAAAAAATTTGGGTACATAAATTTTTTCCCTAAGTTATGTATTCCCAATTTGGTATTTGGATTTGATTTTGTTAAAATCCAAGATGATGAGGTTTAATTATGATTTTATTATGAGATGTCCAGTTTTGAGTTAGCTTTCGCACAGAAGTGGAATTAGATCAACTGGATTCTTGTAGTAAAAGTTATGGGTATTTTTCCAAGTATACCCCGGGGATGGAAATTCTGGCAGCAGCCCTGCTCGATGTTTAGCTCTAATTTCGGAATAGCTGGAGGGATTATCTGATCTTTCCATGAACATGAAAGTTGTAGATAATCTTCTTAGCTTTCCATCGGTCTTGGAATTGAGCAATTCGGAGCTGTATCGAGGAAGTTATGGCTGTTCCAGTGAAGCTTGCGCAGAATTTCTAGTCGAAGGGCGACTAGGTAATTTCTCCTTAAGATATTTTGATAAATATCTTTCTATCTCTCTCTCCCTTCCCCTCTCACTTTCGACCAGAATTCTGGTCTCTCTTTCTCTTTTCATTTCCCCCACCATGTGTTTGGGTTTATGTTTCAATGAGAAGGAGAGGGTGGTGGAGGAAGTGGTGGTGGATCTTGGCTAGGTTTTGTTGTTGTTGATGTTCCCCTCTCTCTCAAGTCCCCTTTTTCATGATCCCCCCCCCTGTTTTGCTGCTGAAGAGGAGGCTGAGGAGAGGCTAGAGGCGGTGGTGGTGGTTGAGGTGGTCGCGGGTGCGTCGAGGGCCCCCGAACCTCCCCCTTTTGTTCCCCCTCCAAGGTGAGCTCCTCCCCTCCTTTTCTTGATATTTTTGGCTTAAGGGGATGTTGGGAAGGTCATGCATGTTGGGTAGATGTGTTAGGGTGTGTGTGAGGGGTTGGGGTGGGTGAAAATGTGGTTAGAATGGGCTGGGCGCGTGCTGGGCGTCGTCTGCGCGCGTGCGCGCGCAGGCGGGCGCAGGCGAGCGCTGGCGGGTGCGCGCGGGAGTGCGTGCGGGTGCAGGCGCGAGCGGGAGTGCGCGCGGGTGCGCAGGGCGTGCGCGCGAGCTTGCGCGCGCGGCGGGCAGGGCGCCTGGGCATGCGCCTGGGCACAGGGCAGGGCGCCTGAGCATGCGCCTGGGCGCAAGGCAGGGTGCCTGGGCAGTGCGCCTGGGCGCGGGGCTGGGGACCAGTGCGCGCGCGTGCGTGCGTGCGCGGGTGCTGCGCGGGGGGCGCAGTGCGCGCGGGTGCGTGCGAGCGTGCGCGTGCGTGCGGCAACGCGTCTGGGCGTGCGGCAGGCGCGCGGCAGTGCGCCGATGGTGCCGGGGTGTGTGCGTGCGTGCGCATTCGTGCGTGCGCGTGCGGGGGGCCATGCGTATGGCTGCCCAAGTGTTCGGGTAGGTGTCGGGGCACTCGGACTCGCGTGCGTACGTGCGTGCTCGCATGCGTGCGAGCCCGTATGCATGCTTGTCCGAGTATGGGGTATTTCTAATCATTTTTTTGTATGTATTGTGTATTTTACTCACCGTGTTTAATACCCTGTCTTGCAGATCTTGACGGACGGTCACGCGACGACCCGGGTATTGGTGAGTGGGACAATCCAACCCAGTAGGGAGGCGTTATATGCACTTGGGCGTGTACCGTCCTCCCCTGGGGCACCATAGTTTAATATTAACTTGTCTAATATGTAATCTATGCAAGCATGATTAATATGTAGTATGCATGCCACCCTAGACCTTGTATGTTAGGGACTTGCACCCTTAGGATATGTGTAAGAGCCATGCATCCTGACTCCATGTTTTCATGCTAGGAAAGCCTCGACCTATGCATGTGTCCTATTAGTTTAATTTATTAAATTAAATGCGAACTTATGATTATTAGCATGCCTTAGAAAATATTGTATAAAAAGGGGCCTTGCGGGGTCAGCGTTGAGACCCGGGCTAGGGTACTCCGTGTTCCTTGTTTGGTTGTCGGGATATCCTATATCGGGACCTCACGCTGCCCTCCCAAGGTTTCTTTTCCTGATAATCTTATAACCTCGTTATTATAATATGTGTCTCCCCGCATCTTGGTTATGCGCCCTGGAGGAATTCTGAAGAATTCATGACATTAGTAGAATCTCCCTTCTCTGGATTAAGGGGCCTTGCGAAGTCAGCGTTGAGACCCGGGCTAGGGTACTCCGTGTTCCTTGTTTGGTTGTCGGGATATCCTATATCGGGACCTCAGGGTGCCCTCCCAAGGTTTCTTTTTCCAGTTAAGGAATACTGCGGATCCAAGTGGATCGTATACGTGTGGATAGGCTGTTTCTGTTCCCTTCGTTGGATCCGTATAGAGACTGCCCCAGCGTTAGACAGGCCGTCCTGACAGAGGGCTCCCATCAGTAGGCACCTCCTGATTTGATGACGGACTGTGCTGAAAGTGGGAGTAGACCAGGCGGACTATGGAGTGGAGGAGAGACTATCGGTGGACAAAGGGTGATTAACAGCCTAGTCAGTCCCAAAAGCCCATGTCACCAGTTTGAGGGTGAGGGTGAGGGTGTAGTGGGTTGGCGATGAGCGACCCACTGGTTTGTATAGTTGGTGCCATTCACTGAGTGTGTGGCCAGGTAGAGGCTACCCGGAAGAGAGTTATTGAATGATGTCGCGAGCGTGGAATCGTTATCCCCTTCGTTGGATCCGTGTAGTACAGCCCCGGCGTTAGACAGGCTATCCTGTACCAGGTAAGCTACGGAGCGGGGAGAGGCTATCGGTGGACCAAGGGTGATTAACAGCATAGTCAGTCCCAAAAGCCCATGTCACCAGTTTGAGGGTGAGGGTGAGGGTGTAGTGGGTTGGCGATGAGCGACCCACTGGTTTGTGTAGTTGTTGCCACTTAGAGGCTTTGAATAATTAATTGTGGTTAATATGAATTGTGATGCATGGGTTGTGCTATTCACTGAGCGTGTGGCTCACCCCTCGCATTTATTTTTCTCCAGTTATCTGAGTCGGATTTGAAGGAGGAGCTCCCCGAGGGAC
>JAUJYN010000093.1:118265-153420 GCA_030737835.1 Acorus gramineus
TGTTTTTAAGAAATAAATTAATATGCTTGCCTCATCTCAACCGTCCCTAATGAAGACTGAAAATCTTTGTTTTCTATTTGGATATACATAGTTTGTACGTTGGGGGTGTAGCTCATACGCCCGCTTCGCATGCGAGAGGCACGGGCTTCGATTCCCCGCACCTCCATTCTTTTTACTTATTTATTTTAAGATTATTTTTTATTGAATTTCATTTTATTCACATATGTTTCAAAGGATTTATAGTTACTTTAGCGGCTCACAAACTTTGAATTTCTTTACTTCAAGCATGCTTGTAAAACAAGCTAATCTATTTCTTAATTAATGTATGCTAGTGTAATTTGGATCACCAAATTAAACGTACATGAGACAGACATCCAATCCAAGGTAAATTAACGAGTGCCCCTATGGCACTTGTTAACCCACATTTATTCTTAATTTTTTAGGCAACCTAACAAATCTAATTATGATATGAATCAATAATTTGAAAAAAAATTTAAAATCCCAACAATACCCCGAATAAATTCACACATTTTTTTCATCTACCCTCCCGTATCCAATTTTTCCCACCCATACCTAAAATTTTTCCCTCCACTCTTCCTCTTCTCCCATAAAAGTTTCATCCAAAAATGCAAAAATGTACATCTCCTTTTATTTTTGCTCTTATCTCACATCTCATATGACTATAATACTTGTTTTAGTACTGCTTATATGAAGATATTTTTTGTGCGGTATATAAGGTGCTTTATTTTCATTTTGGTTTGATTTAATCTTATTTTAAATATTTTATATACACTTTCATTCTTTATTAATTTTTTTATCATTTGAATTTATTTCAATATATGATGAATAAATGGCATTGCATGCTTCCGACCGGTTCTTACATCAAATTGGTGTAGGCGGATTCGTGATAAATGAAAAAAGTGAGGTGCTTCATAATTTTAATTATAGAGCATATGCTGAAATTTAATTTTTGTCTTTCATTGTAGTGGGTTTTGATGGAGAATTGGGTATGGGAGAGAAAAAGAAAAAATAAAGATGTTGAATTTATTATGGGTATTGTTGGGATTTTAAAAATCTTTCAATTTATTTATTCATCATAATTAGATTTGTTTGGTTTCTTAAAGGCCCTCGCCCCGCCCAAACTCTTCCTAATACAGACCAAATCCCACCGAACAAAGTGAGCCTTCCTCCCCTCACCAAAGGATTCATTCCAGTAGAATCTCCTCCGAATTTCCTCCAGTTTGTGGAGGACACCCTCCGGAATCTTAAAAATGGATAGGAGGAAAACCGAGAGATTCGACAAAACCGTTTCAATAAGAGTTAATGGCCTCCCTTTCCACCCCTCCAACCTCCTTTCAAATTTATCCATTAAAGGGTTCCAATCTTTTTTTACAAATCTTATCCAAATGCAGTGGAAGGCCGAGTAGTTGAGTAGGAAAGCTTTGCACCCGGCAACCAAAGATACTCGCATAGGATTCCAACTCCCCATATGTTAAATGAATACCTAAGATGGAGCTTTTCATGCAGTTGATGCGTAGCCCCGATAAGAATTCGAAACATTTACAAACAAACTTTACTCCTCTAATATAAAGCGAGTTGGCTGCACAAAGAATGACTGTGTCATCCGCGTATTGAACATGGGAGGTGGTAGGCCCTCCCCGGCCAATAGATAAACCTTCGATCCACCCGTCCGCTTCCACCATCTTCATCATTCTACTTAAAGTATTTGCTACCACCGTGAACAAAAGAGGAGAAAGAGGATCTCCCTGGTGTAAGCCCTTGTTCAAATGGAAGAAGCCACACGGTTTGCCGTTTACCAAGATCGAAGCCTTTGCGGTGGAGATGCATTCCCGGACCATCCTTATCATAATTAGATTTGTTAGGTTCCTTAAAGAGTTAACAATAAATATGGGTTAAAAAGTGTTCTAAAGACACTCATTAACAAGAACCTATATGAAATACAAACAAATATAGTTATTTTATAATCAAATTTGAGTATAATTATTATAGCCAAATGTGATACACGCTTTGACTACAACAATTTGAGTATCGTCGGAACATTCTACGTGCTCTAGTTGGCTATTATAAAAAGGTTACAATATTACTAGTGTATAAGATAATTCAATAATGCATGATCCATGTTTATTATTGTTTATTATTGAATAAGTACATGCTTATCAGCAGAAAATTAGCTTAAAGACATTCCCCAACCCCCTCTCGTCATGTGTTGTACAAGGAAGCAAATCAGATCTACTTCGATATACTTGAATTGTGAAATAAATACTTTCATCGGAGAACGGAGTAGCTCCGTTTGGATACAGAATATGATTTATTCTTGAATATACATTTATTTTAACATAAATAAAGATAAAGTAATTTTATGTTTGATTGTGTTTTGAATTATACGCGTTAGAAAATGTAATGATAAAGTTTTTGTTGTTTGAATAAAATGTGAATAAAGTATGGATAAAAATTTATAAAAAAGGTGAAAAAATTATGATAATTGGTTTGACAAGTGATTTATAAAAGGTGATGACAGTTGATTTGACAGTGCGTCCACATATTCTCTAAATGGAATAACCTATAATAACTTTAATTCCAGGTGTTGGTTGGAATCCATATATCATTTTATACTAGTTTAGTCAGGCATACATTGTTCCTGAGTATTCAGGGCATTCAAACACCTTATTTAATATATTCTATCTTATTTCAGAATCTATCCGGGTTATACAGCATCCAAACGGGGGCTGAGTGTTTAAAAACGAGTTTTGATTAAATATGGTAAGTGGAATCTTCAAAATCACTTTTGTCTTCAAAGGCTACCTTACTATCAAAATATATAAACTTTTCTTAAACAATAATGATTCCTAGGCCCCATCAATAAGCTCCATGATGTAGCAAGTGTACATTGTCTATTATATCATTTACTTGATAACTACCTTAACATGTATCCCTATGATTGTGGAGTATCATTTAATTCTGAAAATTCTGTATTTATTCACCATTAATGGATTCTTAAAATCTTCCAATAATATTTGAGAGGGACCGGAGAAACCATTGATGTTGAAACAATTAAAAATATGTCTTGTATGCGAAATGAGGAGGTTTTGCATTACGGAATTGATTTTGTTTATGAAGAATACATGGGAGCAAATCAGAAATTTTATTTTTTAGGAGAAGGCACGAAATGGTTTTTTTTTTTTTTTTTTTTTCTGATTTGGATCTCACATCAATGTCTCTCGGATCAGGTTTGACATTATTAGATTCGTAAAAAAAATTGTGTTTCGCTTTTTGTTTTAAATATTTAAACACAATTTTTTTTATTGATTGAATGTCATTTATCACATTTTGATTTCTTTTTTATTTAATATCTAAATATAACACTCGAAATCGTTACATTTTATATATGAGTAGTTTGTTTGATGTTACTGCTACATTGTTGACAATGTAATTTTTCAAATCTGTATTATTTTTGTTACATTCGTAAATGTAACAGTCAACCGCATGCATGTATTGATTTATATTTATTACATTTATGAATGTAACATTCATTCGTGTATTGCATTTGTTTCAATGTAAATAGTAATTTATATTTGTTACATTTATTACTATAACAGTCAAATACATATGTTTGTTAAATGTATCACACAATAAAAAAAATGTTTGACATTTTCTATAAAATGTAACTGACTATTGAAAATATAATCTGTTTCTAAATTGTTTAAACATTGCATGGAATGTAAAATATTTAGGTAGGAAAATGAAATTGTTTGTTATATTTATGTAAATGTAACAGTTCTGATGTAAATGTAACAAATCGTTGTGAGAGATATAAATATTTAATAAAGGTATTTGATGTAACTAATTCATATAATAACCATATGTATTTTTTTATTTAAATTTGAATGCAATAAATATCCAACTTTTTTAGTGTAATTTAGGTTCAATTGTAATTTAGGTAAGGATTTTAAAATTCAAATTTGAAATGGTTAAATGGATTTCAAGATTCACATGGAAAGGTAATAACCGAATAGAGAAAATTGGGGGATTTGAGTTAATGAGAGAGATTTTTAATGAAGGACATATTTGTATTTTACCATTTTACCATTTTTAAAAAGTCAACAAATAAAAAAAAACAACCAATAAGATGATGACACCTCATGGGGCTTGTGAGTGACACTTATATTTTGGGGCCTAGGTATCATGACTGTTTCTTAAAATCCGCGTGTACATGAAGACTCTCCAAGACCCTCTCCTCCTATTATAAAGAAGACTCTTCAAGATCTCCTCCACCCACCATAAGCCAAACAAGTGGAGCTTATCATTTATTACTTCATGGCCACCAATCTTTCCACTAATTCCAACATCTCCACATCCAAAATGCAAGGAGAGTTGAGAGGAGCTGATGAGAAAACCCAGAAAAATATGCCCATATCATCTCCACTCTCCCCAAAAAGAAAAGCTGGGCCAACGACCAATACAGGTACCAAGGCTTTTGGTACAAAGGCTTCCTCCTCAACGCCGTCATGTCGGTTCAAGACAACTTCAGGGCCCGCTCGTCCGACGTCCTCATCACGAGCTCCCCAAAATCCGGCACAACATGACTTAAGGCCCTCGTTTTCTCTCTCTTGAACAGAAACCTCGATGACCCTACATCGAATCATGTCATGTTCACATCCAACCCCCATGAGTACATCCCTTTCTTAGAGATACAGCTGTACGCGAAAAACCAAATCCCCAACCTAGATGTGATGCCTTCTCCTAGGTTTCTTGCCACCCACATCCCTTACTCTTCGTTACCGGAGTCTGCAAGGGACTCCGGTTGTCGAATAGTTTACATTAGCCGCGACATCAAAGCCGTGTTTGTGTCCTTGTGGCACTTTGTTAACAAAGCTCGATTCGACATGAAGGAGGAGATATCGCTCGAAGAGGCATTTGAGAGCTATTGCGATGGAGTCTCCATCTACGGGCCGATATGGGACCATCAATTAGAGTACTTGTAAGCGAGCGTGGCGAGGCCGCAATGCGTGATGTTCTTGAGGTATGAAGAGTTGATGGAGGACTCGGTGAACAACGTGAAAAGGTTGGCGGAGTTCGTGGGGCGCCCATTCTCTGAGGAGGAGGAGAAGGGAGGGGTCGTGGAGGAGATTGTGAAGGTGTGTAGCTTTGAAAGGTTGAAGGATTTGCAGGTTAACAAGGTGGGAGAACTACAATTGGAAAGGATAACGATGAAGAACCACTTGTTCTTCAGACACGGCGTGGTGGGCGATTCGAAGAGGTGGCTCACGCCAGAGATGATCGGACGGCTTGATGGGCTGACTGAGTGGATGATGGATGCCTTTGGTTCTCCTACCATATACCATATGAGAAAATGTGAGAGTATTCCTCAGTTGTCATAGCACAACAGTTCAAAGTTTAGCGGTGTTATCGATAAGTCTTGAGCTCGAGTCTTGACGCTGACTTACCCACCTATTTGTTAGCGATTATTCAAAAGAATTTTTCATAGGACCGGAACAAACAGGCGGAAGTAGCCTTCTCAACTCGATCGTAAAATCAGCAACAGAGAGTCCTTCTGATATAAAAAAAAAAAATGTGAGAGCTTCTATGACTTAGACATGTTTCACACAATTTGGTTTTCCTTCTTTTTCAAGTTTTTGCCTATATGTGTTTTAAAGTTGTGGTGGTTTATGGTGTTTGTGGTGGGATCCTTTTATCTGTCAATGTTTGTATCAATCAGTCTCTGATACTGTGACAATTTTGTTGGAGACCAGATACATTGCCAGTTAGAGCCTTAGAGGGTACGGTTGACACATTAATTGATATGTATAACTTGTAAGTGCGATGAACGACTAATGAACAGTTTATATATGAATCGAGCTGAACAATTGCATCGAATTAAATTATTTATAAATCAAACTTAATAATCATATAAATCGAATTAAATAATTTGTACAAATCAAATAAACGTGCAACCGCATAAATTGAATTAAAAAATACATCGAAATGAAATTTTTGTAGCAGGACTAAATTAATATTGATATGATACAACTTTTTCATTAAACTAAAACGAGTTTTATTTTAACTGAACTCAGTTTACATGAATTAATGAACTGAATAATTCATAAATTGAATTTAACAACTCATGAAACTAAATTATTCATGAATTCTAACTCACAATCTCATTTTAAAAAATTGACACGTGCTTATCAAGTGCGTTATCCACGTGAGAATCCATGATAAGGGACTAATCAACCTGATTGATCCAGCGTGACTCAATCCATCATTTGAATTGATCAAATGATGACAATTGCTATTGATATTCGTGTCCACATATGTTATACTCATAGAGAAATACAGTTTGGTGTATTAATTTGAATCAAGTGAAAGTGACTTAATCTGTGTACATTTTTTTTATTTCTCATGTTAATGATGGACAATTTCATAAAACTAACCCTCAATTGAGGGTGTTACTCATCCTCAATTTACTAGGGTAATTGTGGAGAATCACAACCCTTAACACCCTCTCTATTTCATTCAAATTTCCCCCATCTTATGAAAAATATATTCATATGCGTGGCTAGCTAGCCTAACATTTTCGATATATATTAGACGCAAACAGCAGTCACAGTAATTTCTAAGACCCGATTTGGTAATATTAATAGAGTGAAATTTGTGAAATAGGGGTGAATAAAACAAAAAATTTGTTTGTTTACAAAGAATACGTTGATATTATATATCAGAATATGTGAAAATAAAGAAGTATTGATATTGCTGAAATACAAAACCAAATATATATATATATATATATATATATATATATATATATATATATATATATATATATTTGGTGTAATCCGTGCGAACTGCTTTTATACATCACTTATCGAGGTATATGCGTCGATAAAGAAAGCATATCAGCTCTCTGAAACATATACCTCATTGTACTATATGTTTTCTTTATCGATGCATATTTACCTTTTAAGGCCGTATATACGTGGTTCGCATAGACCCATGTACTCTTCGTGACAAGCCCCAAATCCGACATGATGTGGCTTAAAGTCCTCATCATCGCATATTCACCTTTTAGGGGCGTGTATGCGTGGTTCGCACAGACCGATGTACTCCTCGTGACAAGCCCTAAATTTGTCACGATGTGGCTCAAACCCCCGTACCCATTAATAATTGTGGATAGTTAGTATAATAAAAATTAAGGAAAGAGTGAACTTTTAGTTTAAATCAAGGAAGAGAGAGAACTTTTAGTTTTCAGTAGTTGCAAATGAATTACTGAAAAAACTGAGAAATTTAAAGGAAACAAAATGATTTACTCTGCAATACAAGGATTTTATTAGTATAACATGTAATTTTCAATCCAATAATGTCATCCGAGCTCCCTCAAAAAATAAAAGTAAAAAAAATGGAGAGGTGGGACGTCACTGGCTTAATGGGCAAGGATAGTTTGGGAATTTTTTAAAAAATTAGAGAAGAAAACTTAACTTCACATGGCATATTCCCGAAAATACTAACGTTGGTTTGGGCTAGGGATTAATAGACAAACAATCATTCAAAGTTTAGGTACTCAAAAATAAATATAAAGGATACAGGTAATAATTCATAAATTCAATAATTGTAGAGACTTAAAATTAAAAATCAAAATAAAAAAAATATTTGTTGGAAAATGGTAGGTATACTTAAATTTGTGATCAATTACAGGATGTGTCATTACTGTCGTTTCCTATAATTGAGCAAAGAAAATATAATAAACATATCACACATAATTGGTGTGACATGACCAATCAATGACACACATCTTCGTAAGATTTGTTTATTGGATTTGTTGGTGACCGCAACGTCTGCTTGTTATCTCCTTGAATAAGGTTGTAATGAAGCATGTACTCTTTCACTGAGACATGTGTCAGCTAAATTTATGTTTCATTTCCTAAAATTTTATAGTCTGAACATTGTGAGTCTGTCTGTTGATTTAATACAATTAGTAGATATTTTGGTCATTAAGAAGCTCAAACTCCAGGTCAACAATAATTATTAAAAGTTATTACAAAATGATCTAACGTTGAGGGATGCAAGAGAGCTTGGACTACTTTTCCCTCTCTCAACACAGGTGAACTTTTTAATGACTCATGCATTTTGTATAGACCATGAGCATAAAAGATTTTCATAAAAAATTTACTCACACAACAATACAATTTTGATTACCACAACATACAATTCTTTTTACTTGCTTATCTTTCTTTCCTTGTGTAATACAAATTTCAAATCTTTGACACTTCAATAATAATATATTATGATAACAATTGTCTACCATCTTCTAAAAAAAAAAAAAGCATGGAACTTTGAACTCATGTCATTGGACAAACATTATATAATTGTTGCTTTCTATTGTGCATTTTGTGTTTTCAAGAAAAAGGGGCCATCCTTTAACCCATGAAGAAGGCAACTCCACTAATCTCATCCCACGAGTTTTTGGTATCAAATTTATTTATTTATTTATTTGTTTGTTATCAACCTTTTTTGAAAAAATTAATTAGGGTCCCTATGAACATTCATCCACTATTTTTAGATTTATGAAATTTTTTATGTTTGTTGAGGTATCTAAGGCGTTAAAAAATTATCTTTAGATCCCTCCAACGGGATGTTATTCAAAATACCGAAAATACCCTTACTCAATTATGCAAAGATTAGCAATGTATTGGAGAGTGTTAACAATGTACTAAAAATACTTAACAATGTACTTGAGGCTGTTAACAGAGTGCTAAAATAATTGTGCGCGAGGCATTTTCGGTTTCTGAAAAACATCCAGGTGGAGGGACCTAAAAATAATTTTTCACCATCTCAGGGACCTAAAACAAATTTGAAAATTTCGAGGGATCTAAAATAATAGATGGTGACCATAAGGACCCTAATCAACTTCCACGACTACATTAAAAATTCCTCTATAAAAGATAATAAGACAAATTTTCATCCTACAGTCTTGAAAATGGGATCCATCAAGTAGGTATAAGTTTAATTGTGTTAAATGAAGATGTGGACCACTTGTGCTATGGTATAAATGAATTTTCCAGTTTTTTGGATCAACCTTGTTATGCAGTGTGTGAAGACCCCATCCTACTCTGTCTTGGTGAATGGTAGCCCGGTTGGCTTTTTCACAGCTAAATGCAGGCTGAGACAGACCCCCTTTCTCCTCTGCTATTTGTCATGGTTATGAATGCTCTCTTCTCATCCCTTGAAGAGGCAATTATCTTAAAGAGGTTTGGAAGATTCATTGGCTCATCACATAATCTGTCACATCTTATCTTCGCTGATGATTTAATCATCTTTATAGATGGCTCTCTAAACTCAGCATGGGAACTTAAAAATCTTTTAACAAAGTTTTCCAATGAATCAGGTCTACACCTTAATTACTGAAAATGCCAGCTATTCATTTATTCAAAACAGGAAGCAGGGAGTCTCACCATTGCCTCTTGTCTTCCTTTAATTGACAAGGTGAGAAGGAAAGTTCAGTCTTGGACAGGACACTCTCTCAATGGCAGGTAGGCTCAAGCTAATAAATGTTTTGTTGCTCAATCTAAGTTTCTACTGGACTACGGGTGGTTATGCTTTGCCAAAGAAAACTATCAAATCCCTGGAGAGAATATGCCGTGAATTCCTTTGGGCTGGTGAAGAAGAGAGGAAAAAGATCAATGCACTGAGTTGGGCTAATGTTTGTCTTCCAAAGGATGAAGGTGGGCTCGGTCTCAAAAGAATTGGGGAATGGAATGCTGCTGAGATGGGTACTCTGTTGTGGGAGATTGCCTTCAGTCATAACTCTCTTTGGTCCTCTTGGATTAATTTAAAGCTAGGTATTTGTGGGCGCCAAATTTTCTTGCTGCATATATCGGGCCGAGTCACGAAACCCATCCGATCCGGTCCGATAGAATGACGACCCGCCCGACTCAAGCCCACCTCGACAGGATGGGTTATTAGTCCTACCCGATAACGCGGCAGCCCACCAACCCTAGTTCGAACGGGTCCGACCCGAAGGCCTAGATCCAACCAATTGCGGCAGACCAAGTCAGTATCTAATCCATCCAATTATTGCATTGATTCACATAAATCTATAGCACTAAATGACAATTATCAGCATTCAATCCCCATCAATACCAGTTTAAATCACCAAATCAGGTCATTATTGACTTTGTCCACCAAATCCCTATGAAATCTGGATATACATATCAACCCATAATTGACCAAATCAAGGAGTATATCTTTTGTCTTCTAACCAACAGCTGATGGAATCTCATCCATTTTGACATTTTGACAAAAATTTCTTTTTACAAAAATCCTTTTTGGCCATTTTCACCGACTTGAGCATCGGAGGGTTTTCCGCAGGACCCCCACCTCTTGGTGTTGAAGGCGTTCAAGAGATGCTCATCGGCGGTGCAAGATACGTTCGGGCGAAGGAGAACGGGAGAGGCCGGATCCACTTACCCGAGTCCGATAAGGAAAAATTCTACCCCTCCAATTCGGCGCCGTCTGTGGGAAGCGAACGAAAAGCCTAGCTCGTCGTTATGCCTCCCAAGAGATTTCCCCCACCTACATCACTACTAGCCAGCACATTAGCGGCCAACCCGTCATCCCTTCCCGGTGTGACCAAAGGAGATGAACCAAGTCCCAAGGTCATCGCACTTCAGCAGATCTGTGACGAAGCTCTCATCCGCGCAGAGCGTGCCGAGAAGCGGGTCGAAGAATTGATCTGAATGATCGAGGTGGCCAAGGAAGAAAACGACCGCCTTCGGACCGATCAAGGTAATCCAAATCCCCCTAGTCATCCTCAGCCTATGTCTCCGGTGCTGAACAACCCCCAGCGGACCAACAGACACGTTAACCTTACCGAGAACGAGCACCTGGAACAGCGGGTCGTTTCCTCCAATGCTATCGCTCCTTCCAAGCGTCCCCAGGAGGAAGACCATGTCTGGCAGGACAGGCAGGAAAACATGATGAAGGAAGTCAACCAGTGTATCCTTCACAACCTGAAGCCTCGGACCCCGACGGATATGATCATGCAAACGGCGCACTTGATCAACAACTCCCCATTCGTGGAGGAGATTGTCTGTGCTCCTGTTGGGAAGGCCATTGCGGAAGCCAACAATAAACATGAGATCGAATACAAGAACTAAACATCATATCACACGAAGAACACAAGATATACGTGGTTCGGTCTAGGTCTACATGCACATGGCAAAAAATAGATAATCCACTTTGATAGTTGAGATACATTAAGAGACTCACAAACTCTCTCATGGAGTTACCCTCTCTTAGAACCTCTCAACCTTCCCTTAGGATCTCTACATTGTATAATGTCTGCCTAGTCTTACCATGAAACCCTAGAAGATATTTATAGAGATAAATAATTTCATCCCCAACTAATCTCCCAATTAACAAACAAATATTGTTCCCATTAATTAGGAGATATTCACTCTCCTAATTAACAAACAAATATTGTTTCCTATTTTAGGAGATTCACTTTAAATATTAATTAAGATCAAATCTTAAATAATATTCTACTTATTAGGTGCCCAACCTAATATGGTTTCATCATGGCCATCTGATGTGATACATCGGATCGAGACATAATCCCAACAATCTCCATCTTGGCTCGTATCCGGTAAGCTCGGACTTCCTCGAACCCCTTAGAAGATTTCCGTTGATGTCTCCACCTTGCTCCATATCGTCCTTGAAGCACGACCACGCGAGCAACCGTGCACCTCCACCTGCAAGCAAGTGATCTTCGACTTCCTTGAGCTTCACCAGCCTTCAAGTCGCTATCACGAGTCTCTTTGTGCACTAGACCCGCTCCGCAAAACTCCACCTTGAATGGATTTTAGGAACTTCTTCCTCCGGACGTCTGCACTACCCAATTTTGTTGGATCCATAAGCCTGCGCTTGCCTTTTCATGGATCAACCCCTGAGTCAGACTCAGTAATCGCGCATCCTCAAGTCAATGTCATGACTTGATTTCACATACATCTATTCCACGCTCCTCGTGGATCTCCGAAGAAGATCTCGATCTTACCTCCACCTTGAACATGCCACACATGCACTTGCGAGATGGCTAGACTCGCTCTTTTAACCGAACCACATGGGGTTGCTCCTCTCATACCCGGTTCAGAACGCCTTAGACTGTGTTGCACTGTTCCATCTTCTTCTGTACAAACTCTGCACCCACACTTCACGTGATTCACCCACGTGCCTCTGCTTGTCACTGCGAACTTTGCACCCCGAGCGTCTTTGCACGTATGCTTCTCAGTGGATCCTAGACCCACAACAAATTGGTATCATCATTGCACACCTGAATAGATGTGCCGCTTCCACCACCGAGAGCTCCATGCAACCTTGCATGATTTTTTTTTCTTCTTCACATGAAACCATGTACGACACACCGTTGTTGGAGTTTCCAACAATACATCCGTCGATGGTATGGATTCATCGACCCGTGTCATCATTCATCCTCGTTCTTCAAATCTCATCCTCCTAGGTCGGAACCTGGAGCTCTGATACCACTGTTGGGAAGGCCATCGCGGAAGCCAACAATAAACACAAGATCGAACATAAGAATGAAACACCACATCACACGAAGAACACAAGATATACATGGTTTGACCTAGAGCTACATCCACGAGACAAAAAAATAGAGAATCCATTTTGATAGTTGAGATACATTAAGAGACTCACAAACTCTCTCATGGAGTTACTCTCTTTTAGAACCTCTCAAACTCTCGCTTAGTATTTCTATATTGTATAATGTCTGCCAAATCTTGCCATGAAACCCTAGAAGATATTTATAGAGATATAATAATTTCCTCCCCCAAGTAATCTCCCAATTAACAAACAAATATTGTTTCCATTAATTAGGAGATATTCACTCTCACTACAAGAAATCGGGATTTTAGCGACGGCCAAAGCCGTCGCTAAAAATAGAAAACGCCGTCGCTATTGATATTACCAACGTTTGGTAAGCCGTCGCTATTCGTCGCTAATTATCCCGTCGCTAAAGGTAATAGCGACGGCCGAGCCCGTCGCTAAAATGCGATATTAACGCAGTCTACAAGGTCAATAACGGATATTATTTTTCTATTAACGATGGTCGTTGGCCGTCGGTATTACTATTAGCGACGGTTTTGGCCGTCGGTAATACGTTTAGCGACGGCCGACGACCGTCGCTAATGCTGCAAAATTGGATTTTTAATTCCTTTTAGCGTCTGTTGTCAATAATAGCGACGGTCACTGGCCGTCGCTATTTCCTTCCTTTCCCACCCTCCATTCTATTTATTGACAAAAAAAAAAAATTCCTGTATATATAATATTTGACACAAATATATAATTACACGATTGACATTCAACAAATCCTGATTTATAATGTCATCATTAATTAAAAGAATATATACATATGGACTTAAGTGAAGATATGAGAAGAAACACACATCAATTGTTGAATAAAAACTTGCATCATGAGTCCTGCAAAAAAAAAAAATACAATCTTTAGGTTATGAATAAATAAATTAGAGTAAAACAATAAACCAAATTCGTAAATATTATGTGAAACATTTATCAATTTACTATATATCCAACTTTATCATATTACTTAGTAGACACAATAGCAAAACCTTTTTCCAAATGATTTTTATTGTCATTCCTATCTCACTAACTTTGACCATCATATTTTTAAATCACTTCACTTTTGTTGGCGTAATGTCTCTATCTTCATAAAAACTCTTGAGTTGTCATATAATAAAACCATGTAAACTCATTTGAAAATTCAAATCACAAACCGAGTTCAAGTAAAATCTGACAAATGAGAGTAAACTAAGTTCAAGTAAAATCCATCATCATGCAAAATACAAGTGGATGCCACATTTGATCACAAACTAGAATCATTATATTAAATTTGAAATGTGAACTGATTATGTATTTCGTATAATAAATTTGTACAAGAATGAATAGTCATAAATGCAAGAAAAATTAAAAATCGTACCTCATTGTGTGGGTCAGGCATCATCTGATGCATATATTTCTGCATCTGCTCCATGGTTCTCTTCATTTCTTGCATTTCTTGTTCACGCAACCTCTCTCTTTCACGTAAGCTCTCCATTTCAGAACGCATATCTTCAAGTTGAGAACAGACTGCAACATAACTGCCTTGTGATTGACTCGATGATGATCCAAATACTGAAGTAGGCGTTGGACCTAACCCAAAACCGCGGACTCGTCCATGTCTCTCTGGCCCCATAATGGAAGTGTATATGTCATCACTAACAGTGGAGCCAGACTCCTGTGTCGATGCCACTTCTCTAAAGCGATTCTGTTAAAAGATAACATAAATTACTTTGAATATAATTTAATCATTATTAAGTTTATACAATAATTACATACCATTATTTCAGCAGATTTTGGATCTGATGGAGACCCATCTTTCTTGGTATGGGTACGAGCAAAAAGCTCAGCTCGTGTAGGTACACTGCCATCCGTTCTTGATCTTATCTATTGTCACGACATAAATTAATAGATAAACATTATTAAAGAGATAACTAGAAAATAAGACAAAATGAAGATAGTCACCTCCTCCTCTCTGTAACGAGCAAAACTTTTTGTCCCCCCACAATGTTTAATAACTTGTTTATTCCGATTTTGACTATTTTTTACAGCTATTTCCAATTTTAC
This sequence comes from Acorus gramineus, assembly GCA_030737835.1. Classification (NCBI taxonomy): domain Eukaryota; kingdom Viridiplantae; phylum Streptophyta; class Magnoliopsida; order Acorales; family Acoraceae; genus Acorus; species Acorus gramineus. The sequence continues at coordinate 132,978 of JAUJYN010000093.1, forward strand.
ATATACTCTCAATCCACATTTCCTTCCCTTTTTGTGTAAGCAAGAACATTGCATTGGTTTGTATCCTCCCATTTCAAGCATAAAAAAAGTCACTCCAATATAAAACTATGGATTATAAATAAAAAACTATGACTCTACATTTTTATACTTGGCATAAGTTCCTTTTATATCACAATCACCTTATTTTACTAATAGAATATGAGATAAATTCCAAATGGTTGAAATATGAGCATTTAGCTTCAACAATGTCAGTCATACATAAAAATATAATTGATTCAAAGAAAATAAGCACAAGTATATTGAAGGCAACATAGGGCAGCTATATAATAAAGAATGTGGATTCCCTCATCAGTCTAAAGTCAATATCACTTGAATGTCACTTTTAGAGTACTTATCATTTCGATGCCTTCACTGTTTGAAACTTCCTCCTGAACAAATACAACAAGCAAGAATCCTCATAAACACATTTTCAAGCCAACAAAATGCCTAACAATTGAATATGGTCACAGAAAGTAAGATGGATCCATCATTAAAACAAAAAGGTATATATTGCTAGCTCACACACAAATATGACGATCAAACATTTGTTTCAATGAGCACTACATAATAACTGAATACGCTAAAAGTTCACATGTCCATGATGGAGAAAATGACAAATTGACAATGTAATTACATCACAATAATAGATAAAGCCCTAAACTCTCTCTATATATACAGGTTATATAAGTTATAAAACATGATATCTCAATGATATTTATATAATTCCATTGATAGAGAAAAATATAAATTTTTCAAAAATTAAGAGAAGCACACAAGTATAATTCTTTACTGTTAAATAAATGAAATTATGTTTTCACAAGAGTTGCTGAAAATTTGGACTGGTTCTTAATTTGATTCAAGTATCCACATCAATGTGAACCATAAATTAATACAACCTCACAAATTACATAGAACATGAAATAAGCCGCAATCGGACATAGAAAAATCATGACTTTCTCCAATAAATTTCATCAGATAGTAATCCCCAACCAGCCAAGGCGGAGGTGGATCGCGGAGAGGCAGCGGCGGATCGGGCTGAGGCGGAGGTGGATCGCGAAGAGGCAGCGGCGGATCGAGCTGAGGCAGAGGTGGATCGCAGAGAGGCAGCGGCGGATCAGGCTGAGGTGGATGCGGATCCGAGCAAGGCAATGGTGGATCAGCCGAGGCGGCAGATGCAGATCGGGGAGAGGCAGTGGCGGATCGGACGAGGCGGGCGAGGCAGTGGCGGATCGGATGAGGCGACAGATCGGGGCGAGGCGACGGCAGATCAGGCAAGGTAGGGGTCGGGGCAAAAAGTGAGAGTCGGCTTAGGTTTGTGTAAAAAAAAAAAAATCGTGGTAAGTTTTTGTTAAACCACACTATTAGCGACAGCCATGCTCTGGCCGTCGCTAAAATTGTATTAGCAACATTGTTGACTGTCGCTAATACTCAATTCTGTAGTGTGTGGTTATTCTAAGAGGTCTTTAACGATGGCTATACTTTGGTCGTCAGTAATGCTCCACGTAGATACAAAATCCATCTTCTATATTCATATTAGCAGCGGTATTCTGCCGGCCAGCGATAATATGCGTCGCTAAAACCCCGATTTCTTGTAGTGTCTTAATTAACAAACAAATATTGTTTCCTATTTTAGGAGATTTACTTTAAATATTAATTAAGATTAAATCTTAAATAATATTCTACTTATTAGGTGCCCAACCTAATATGGTTTCATCATGGCCATCCGATGTGATACACCGGATTGAGACATAATCCCAACAACTCCCAAACCAGATAAGTTCACCCCTCCGAAGTTTAACCTGTTTGAGGGAAAGTCCGATCCCACCAAGCACATCTTTCATTATCAATAGCTTATGTCCATCGATGCAGGAGATGATGCTTTGCTATGTAAGGTCTTTCCTCAGAGCCTAGGAGGACAGGCCTTGACATGGTTTGGCAAGCTCCCAGCCGGCTCCATCAATAACTTCTGAAGCCTCTATGAGGCATTTATCAGCCATTACATATGTCATTGCAAACCCAAGAAGGACGTGGCGAGCTTGTTCGAGATGAAGCAGGCGGAAGGCGAGCACCTCCGAGACTACCTCACGCGCTTCAGCGTGGAAATGACGCAGATCGAGGCGTACGACCCTCAGACCGCAGCAATGGCGTTCTGAGGTGGTTTAATCCCCACTGGGCATCTCTATGAGTCCCTCGTCCGGAAGCCCCCTACCAACATGGCGGACGTGCTCCCCCGCGCGGAGGGGTCCATCCGCTTGGAAGACGATGTCTCGTTCGCTGCTCGAAAGGCGACTACTATTGTAACGGTTGGGCCATCCCACAAGGATGCCCATCCCCCGAAGAAACAGTCCCTTGTGATGTCGCAAAAGGACGAGGAGAAGCCGGTCAGTTCTCTCCCTCAAAGGGCGAAGGACTTTGTGTTGACTCCGCTCACCGTGCCGGTGCGGCAATTCTGGCACGAGAACAAGGATAAAGGGTGCTTCAGGGCACCTTTTCCGATATGGACCCCCGTCGAGAATCGAGATCAAGCTCGCAAGTGCAAGTTCCACAACGAAGTCAAACACACCACAGAAGAATGCAGGAGTCTTCGTGGACAGATCAAGAACATAATTTGGGATGGGCTCCTCATGCACTACGTAGCACGGCAATCCCAAGCCGCCAAGCCAGACGACGACAATAGTGCGGGCGCATCCAAACCTGATGGAGCGCCAACCACGATCATCTCGGTCATCCACGGGAGGCCCATCCTGGGCTAAGTCAATCCGGCCCCAAAGAGCCAATCGGGATCACGAAAGCGTCCCACCACGGATCCGGCCAACGAGCGCGAGATCACCGTTAATTCTATCCATTTTGGGGCTGATCACCTCTGTCGGTATCATTTTTTTTTGAAAAGGTTCCCCGGCCGGGCGTGGCGTGTGGGTGGCCTCCGAAAAAAGTATTTCGTTCTGGGTGTGTCCAGTTGCGTGTGTGGGGGTTCTTCGGGGATTCGGATCCGGTGCGTGCCTTGGCAAGCTTGATCGGATCGTCTCTCAGAACGGTGGTGGGGGGTTTTGGTTCCTGGCTAAGGCGACCGACAGGTCCTCAAGAGGATTCAGGGGTAGTTGTGATCGCCACCTGCTTTCTCAAAAAGCAGGAAAAGTTGGGTCGGATTTGATCGCCTTCATGGGGGAGTTTGTGGGGTCTCCGCTCTGAGATACGGGCATGCCACACACAGAGGTGAAAACAGGTATCCTCTTCTTCTTCGGGAACTTGGCTAAAGGAGGTTTTGGGAATTTAGGGTGTAGGTGAGGGCCGGCTAGTGGAAATTAATCGCCTGGTAGGGGACAGCTAGTTGTGGGTAGCCGCCTGGTGTCTGGCTCTATTTGGGCAGAACCTGGGTAGGGTTTTGTTTGGGTGTTGGCTGAAGTTAAACTAGGTTTAACTAGGGTTTTGGAGAGTGGATTTGGAGGAAAATTTGGTGTAGGAAAATGGGTTTTTCTATCAAAATAGAGCTCTCTCTCTCAAGACTCAAGGGTTTCAAGTGGGGAAGGGGATATGGGTTGATTTGTGAGTGGTTGATGATGTATATATGAAAAATGGGAATGTTTAATGATGTTGGGAATGTGAAATTGTTTGAATGGATTGGGATTGCCCCCTATTTATAGTAAAAAAGGGGCAGGGGAGTGTCCACTGGTTAATAGATCAAAATGGATAATAAGGAGCTTGATTTGACCTTCCATTACATCTTTGTAGTCTGACAATGTGCAGGTGAAGCACTGCTACTCTCAAGTAGCCGCCCCCATTATGACCTGCCAAACGTCCCATCTCTGACAAGCGGTGGCTTAGGTCGGTTACTAGGGTTGAACCGGCCAAGATAGCCTTTTGTTCAGCATAAACTCTCTACGCCTGCTAAAGTAGAGAGTTTAACCCGTTGTCTGGGTGTTGTTTTGATCTTTGGCCTCTCATTGCCATTCTTTTGTTTTGTTTTTGAGTGGGGGGCTTTTCTGTTTTTCACCCCTGTTCTTTTCTGCTTCCCCTCTAGAAGTGTTTATACAGTGCCAGAGCCAGTTTTGGGACATATGCCAGGTGTAGGTAATTCCTCATTTTGACCTTGGGTTGATACGAATAAGGGCGAGAATAAGGGGAGATGCTTTGGGTTTAAAAAATTGTCCCAGTCTATGGGGTAGGCAATTTTTCCTTTTATCAAATAAACCAATTTCTAAGTCATACTGGTGTGATGAAGGTGGTATGAGTGGTGAATATATGAGCTCAAGTAAAATACAAGTTATCCTTGTGAGTCTTATAATTCTATCATCAGGTGTTAAACACTGGAAATCGCAGGAAGGAAGAATAATATTTCTCAAGTATTGAGAGTTTTATGCATGGAATTTCTTCAGATAAAGTGCATTCCATGAACCTGAGACTTCGACTCCTTCGGCATCCACCAAGCGGTAGGTATTCCTGGAGTAGGCGTGGGTGATCACATAGGGTCCCTCCCATGTGGGTTGCAGCTTGCCTTTTGGGTGAGGCTGTCTTGATGGCATGATTTGCTTAAGTACTAGCTCCCCAATTTTAAATCTTCTCTCTATTACTTTCTTTTCAAATGCCCTTGCCACCCTCCTCTGGTAGGCCTGGGCGTGGTCCGCGGCTCTTAACCTTTTTTTTTTTTGTGTTTCTTTTTTTGTTTTAAGAAAGCATGAAAACTAATATGTACACGAATCTGAAAGCATGAGTTGATAAACAAATGTTTTGTTTTTTTTTGGTTTTAGGAAAGCATGGAAACAAATATGTACAGGGTGAGGAATGTAAGCTGTTTAGCATATTCTTGGATTTTTGTTTAGGAAAACATGGAAACAAATATTTACATGAATTTTAAGCTGATAAACAAATCTTTTGGATTTTTTTTTTAGGAAAACATGGAAACAAATATGTACAGAAATGAGGAATGAAAGCTGTTTAGCATTGTATTTGTTTTGGGGTTTTTGTTTTTTGGAAAGCATGTAAACAAATATTTACATGAATTTTAAAAGTATGAAGGCTCACTTGGGTGGATCAGTCCCAGGCTTGTGGATTTGAACCACTTCTTCGAGTCGGCTAGCCTTTGTGGGCCGACTCATCTCTGGTGGAGATTCTCCAGGTTCAGCTCCTTCTTCTTCTCTTGCCCTCTTAGGCTTCCGCCCCTGACCGAGCACATCTTCGAGTGAGTAATTCTTCATTTTGTACGAGTACATCTCCCATTTGACGTGCATGGCACTGATGGTCCAGTTGCGGACTCGCGCTCCGTTGAAGCGTGCCTCTCCCCAGACAGACACCACTTCTCCGTGATATGGGAAGCGGAGGCATTGGTGTCAGGTTGACGAGACAGCTTCGATGCTATCAAGCCACGTCCTTCCGACAATTAGGGGGTGAGGAGATCGGATGTCCATGACCATGCAGTTGATGATTGTGGCTACCGGGCCGATCTTAAGTGAGAGAGTAACTAGCCCGCAGGTGTTTTTGTTATATATGTGTCACTTTTTAGCCTGCTGGTAACCGTTAGAGCGTTCTGGCGGTTTTTCGATTTTTTTTCGGTTTTCGATCGAAACCGCTAATTTTTGGACTGTTAGCTATCGTCCTGAGCTAGAGGACTCCGATTGGAAATCTAACTGCATATTGGTGTCCTGGTGCCATTTTAGGCCTCTCACAAAATTTCATCGAATTCCGGTAACGTTCCTGAAATTTCACAGTTCCGGGGCGTATCCGGGTTTTTAAGTCGCACACTATATAAGAGTGGGATCTAATTTTTCCGAGTTACTGTTCATCATCCCTACCAAATCCCTCTCTCTCCTCCCTCTCTCTTTTTCTTCCATTAGAGGCCCTTAGACCCCTCAAAGCTTAAAACCCAAAACCTAGGAAGTGTAGATCGGGTCCCGATCTACACTCCGGTGTTTTCAAATCCCAATTCCGGCGAGTTTTGCCCGTCCGTCCGCCCTCTCTTCGTCCCTGATTTGAGCCATCTCGGTGGTGGAGGTAGATCGGGGCGTTGGAAACCTTTTGGGAGAGGTTTCGGCGCGCGGAGAGCAACCGGACTTCCCCTCCTCCCCTTGGTAAGCCCCCTTTCCCTCTTTTTCTTGCATAGATGTATGCTAGGGGGTGGTTTTGTGGTTGGGAGGCGGTTGGCGGCGGTGGGTGGCCGTCGGAGGGCTGTGGGAGGCGGTCGGAGGCTGTGGTGGTGGTCGGAGGTGGTGGTAGAGGAGCTCGGGCTGGCAGGCGTGCGGCTCGGGCTGGGCGGCTGCTGTCCCGGGCAGGGCAGCAGCGCAGGGTGGTGCAGGCGCAGTGGTTGGCGCGGATGCGCGCGCGCGTGCGCGCGGACGTGCGCGCGGGCGTGCGCTCGGGCTGGCGCTGGGCGTGCCTGGTGCCGGGCGTGCAGGGCTAGTCGGGTGCTAGGCTGGCAGGGCTAGCTGGGTAGGCTGGGCGCTGGGCACCGCTGCGGGGCGTCGTGCAGGGTGCGCGCGGGGTGCGCGCGGGGCGCGGCGAGGCGGCTGGTGGTGCGCGTGGGGGCGGAGCCGGCGGTGCGCGCAGGAGTGCGTGCGGGGGTGCGCGGGCGTGCGCGCGCGCGGCCAGTGCGCCTGGGCAGTGCGCCTGGGCGCTGGGCAGGGAACCAGTGCGCGCGCGCGCGTGCATGCGCGTGCGTGCGCGTGCTGGGGCGTGCTGGGGCATGCTGGGGCGTGCTGGGGCCTGCTGGGGCGTGCTGGGGCAGTGCGCGGGGTGCTGCGCGAGGGGCGGGGCTGGACACGCGGTGCACGTGGGCGCGCGCGAGCGTGCGCATGCGTGCGGGTGCGCGTCTGGGCTCGCGGGCAAGCGCGCGGCAGTGCGCCGATGGTGCCGGGGTGTGTGCGTGCGTGCGCATTCGTGCGTGCGCATGCAGGGGGCCATGCGAATGGCTGCCCGAGGGTTCGGGTAGGTGTCGGGGCACTCGGACTCGCGTGCGTACGCGCGTGCTCGCATGCGTGCGAGCCCGTATGCATGCTTATCCGAGTTTTGGGTATTTCTATGCATTTCTATGTGTAAATTGTGTGGTTTCTCACCATATTGAATGTCTGTCTTGCAGATCTAGACGGACGGTCGCGCGACGACCCCGATCTCTGGTGAGTGGGACAATCCAACCCAGTAGAGAGGTGTTATACGCACTTGGGCGTATACCGACCTCTCCTGGGGCACCATGGATAGATATTGACATGTGTAATATGTATATCATGCGAGCATGATTTAATTGTAGAATGCATGTTACCCTAGACTTTGCATGTTAGGGACTTGCACCCTTAGGATATGTGTATGAGCCATGCAGCATGTCCCCTGTTTCCATGCTAGGAAGCCCGACCGATGCATGTGCCCTACTAGTTTATTTATTAAATTAAATGCTAGTATTTGTTACATTGCATGTTATAGTGAATATTATAGGGGAGGGGCCTTGCGAGGACAGCGGTGAGACCCGGGTTAGGGTACACCGTGTTCCTTGTTTGGTTGTCGGGGTGTCCTATAACGGGAACTCACGCTGCCCTCCCGAGTTTCTTTCCCCCAATGATATTCCACCCTTGTTATAACCTTATGCATGTTCCCCGCATCGTAGTTATGCGCCCTGGTGGGTTCTGAGGAATTCAGAACATTAGTGTTGTTATAATGTGCTGTCTGCGGATCCAAGTGGATCATATGCGATGGATAGGCTGTTCTGTTCCCTTCGTTGGATCCGGTAGAGACTACCCCAGCGTTAGACAGGCCTTCCTGACAGAGGGCTCCCATCAGTAGGCACCTCCTGATTTGGTTACGGACTGTGCTGAATGTGGGAGTAGACCAGGCGGCCTACGGAGTGGAGGAGAGACTATCGGTGGACCAAGGGTGACCAACAGCCTAGTCAGTCCCAAAATCCTATGTCACCCATTGAAGGGTGAGGGTGAGGGTGTAGTGGGTTGGCGATGAACGACCCACTGGAGTTGTGATTGGATGCTTAAGTCCCAAATCCTATGTCACCCATTGAAGGGTGAGGGTGAGGGTGTAGCGGGTTGGCGGAAGCGACCCGCTGGTTTTGTGATTAGTCCCAATATCCTTGGTCACCCATTGAGGGTGAGGGTGAGGGTGTAGTGGGTTGGCGGTAGCGACCCACTAGGTTTGAGGATTGTTGTTTTGTGGCTATGGTAATGTGTTGTGGATGATAAGGATTATCTGGTTGTGGTCAATATTGTCTGTGATGCATGGGTTGTGCCGTTCACTGAGCGTGTGGCTCACCCCTCGCATAATATTTTCTCTTCAGTGTCATCTGAGTCGGATCCAGAGGAGGAGCTCCCCGAGGGACTTCATCAGTAGCGGAGTAGCGCCACGTCCCGCGAGTTTGAGGCTATCAGCATCCCTTGTACCAGTATGTATTATTTTCCGTGCTTGGGCACGCGTTTGTGTTGTATTTGGATGTCTTTGTATGTATATTGGCTCTCACAGGACATGTGATTATGTATGGAGTCTGTAGTGTGTTTTGATTACAGATTCAGTCTTTAGTTATCCGCATTTGGTGTATATATCATGTCAGCCCTGCTTTTGTTGTCTGTGTGTCATTCTGGGTGCTTGTGTATGATATTATTGACCTCCTGTGTAGATTCTGATATTTTATATACACTTGCCGCGTACCGGGGACGCCCGGGGCGTGACAAATTGGTGGTATCAGAGCCTGGTCCTGTCAGAGCCAATGGTCTTCTTTCGTAGAGATGAGTCCTAGGATTTTGATATGAGTATTCTGATCCTAGTGTCTGGTTTTCTTAGGATTGCTGATATGTCTCCTCGTGGAGGACGGCGCGGACATGGTCCCTCTCGACCTTTGGAGGTTTCCGGACCTGCTAGAGGCGAGGATGCTACTGGAGAGTCCACGGCTGTGAGGCCAGGATCGGCGCAGGAGCCTCCCGCACGGGAACGTGCGTTCGCTCGGACAGCGGATTTGGTGGAGACTCGGATCAAGGCACTGGAGGCGCAGACCAGAGCGTTGGTAGAGCAGGCGCGGGAGATCCGGGAGCTGAGGGCGGCCCGTGATGCAGTTCCACAGGTCCCCTTGGCAGCAGATCCGTCTGTGGTACCCGAAGTACCCCCAGTCCCCGTGGTGTTTCCAGCGGCGAGGGTTCAGGATCCCCTGGCGAGGGAGGTGGGACTAGAGGCTGCAGCGCGGGTGCAGCAGAGTAGCCTCGCAGCCTTTTTGAAGCTCCACCCTCCCGAGTTCTATGGCCAGTTGGCGGATCCCCTTGCCCCAGAGCGATGGTTGATGGAGGTGGAGGTGATCTTCTCGACCATGCTTTGCACCGATCGCCAGCGAGTCTCTCTGGCCACCTTCATGCTGAAGGGTAGCGCTGCCGACTGGTGGGCTACCCGAGTGGTGGACATTCCAGAGGGAGTGGAGCAGCTTTCTTGGGCAGGATTCCGGAGGTATTTCCTGGAGGAGTACTTCCCGTTCTCGGCGCAGCAGATCGTGGTGCAGGAGTTTGAGCGGTTGACGCAAGGCTCTATGTCTGTCGCCGATTACTCCACGCGCTTCACGAGGCTATCCAGGTTCGCTCCAGCTTTGGTGATGGACGAAGAGGCGCGGTGCCGCCGTTTCGAGCTTGGTCTCTGCAGCGCCATTCGGGTGCATGTCTCCTCCCAGGCTTTCTCGAGGTTCTCGGACTTGGTGTCTCGGGCGAAGACAGTCGAGCGAGACCTCGGGATCATCGGTGGGGTTCCGACCCCTTCTGCAGATCAGGGTCCTTCCGGGAGTCGGGACCAGGGGCAGCGCAAGAGGAGGAGGCCCCGTTTCGAGCAGTCAGCGGCTGTCTCTCCTCCAGCGGATGCGGTGCCAGCGTGGGATCCAGCACCCATTGCGGCAGTGCCCATCCAGTCCTGGCGGCCGGAGAGGCGGCGCTGTTTCCATTGTCAGCGCATCGGGCATATCAGATACAATTGCCCTGATGCTGGCCGACCCCGTGTGCTACCTCAGCAGCGGCAGCCGGCGGGGCGTGCTCTTGCTCCTCTGCCGCAGTTTGTTCAAGGCAGGGTTGCAGCGCTTTCGGCTGAGGAGGCGCAGGTTTCGGGCGTCATGGTTCGAGATAATGTTTTGTTCCCTAGCTCCCTGTGAATATATGTGTGTTGGTTGCTGTTAAGCATGTGTGTGTATTATCTCGTTGAGCGGGTAATAAATGTGGTTGTTCGAGTTAAAGAGGCCGGGTTGTAGCCGTCCTGGCAGGAGGCTCTCATCCGTAGGTACCGCCGATGCAGTCGGAGGGGTACTGATCGTGGGAGTATGTCAGGTAGGGGCTAACCCGGAAATGGATTAATGGATGGTGTCGCGAGCGTGGAATCGCTCTCCCCTTCGTCGGATCCGCGTAGTACAGCCCCGGCGTTAGACAGGCTCCCGGTCAGAGGACCAGGCGAGCTACGGAGCGGGGAGAGGCTACCGGTGGACCAGGGGTAGAGAGCAGTCTAAGTCTCTCCCAAAGTCCCAATATGTCTCCTGATGGGAGTGAGGGTGTGGATGAGACAAGGACGCGTCGCCTCGTGACCCAATTGTTGTTCGACCGTTCCCACGGATGTTGGGTCCGGTCTTGAGATGGATGTTGAAGGATATCGGTGGGTGATTATCTAGATGTAGATGATCAAGTGCGGTTGGTGGTATTCTTTAGGGCTGATGTCTTCTTCTAGTGTTCCTTTCTGGATTAAGGGGCCTTGTGAGGTCAGCGTTGAAACCCGGGCTAGGGTACTTCGTGTTCCTTGTTTGGTTGTCGGGGTATCCTATGTCGGGATTTCATACTGCTTTCCCGAGGTTTCTTTTCCCAGTCAAGGGATACCCTGGAAGCATCAGCTGGTGATGGATCAGGTGTGAGTTTTGGTTGGAGGTTAAGGCCTTTTGGGCTGAGTAATTTCTGGTAAAGGCATATCTGTGGACCCGGGCAAGACGCTCGTCGCGTCTTATTGGCGTCGACCGTCGAACCCTGCTAGGATTCGGAGCTTCCCGAGTTTGGCGGGTTATTGCAGGAAGCTTGACGAGGGTCTCTCGAAGATAGCTGTTCCTCTTAACCGCCTTACTTGGAAGGATGTCCGGTTCGAGTGGTCCCCGTCTTGCGAGGAGAGCTTCCTGGAGTTTACTCGGAGGCTCACCTCAGCGCCAATTCTTACCTCTCCGTCTTGGAGTGGTGGGTTCGCAGTTGGATAAAGGTGTCCACGATCCTGCTCACGTCATCCCGTTCGAGCCGCTCGTCTCTGAGCCGGACAGTCATTCGTGGAGCAGTCGATTGAGATCATGGACCGCCGCGTGAGGAGGCTCTGCACCAAGACCGTCCAGTGGTCGAGGTGCGATGGCAGCACCGTTCCGGTGTCAAGGACACATGGAAGCTCATGGATGCCAGGTGTGACGCATCTTTTCCCCTCCTAGATGTTTTTGCATATTTTGAGGACAAAATTTCCTAAGGGGGGAAGAATGTTATATATGTGTCACTTTTTAGCCTGCTGGTAACCGTTAGAGCGTTCTGGCAGTTTTTCGTTTTTTTCGGTTTTCGATCGGAACCGCTTATTTTTGGACTGTTAGCTATCGTCCTGAGCTAGAGGACTCCGATTGAAAATCTAACTGCATATTTGGTGTCCTGGTGCCATTTTAGACCTCTCACGAAAATTTCGTTGAATTCCGGTAACGTTTCCGAAATTTCGCAGTTCCGGGGCGTATCTGGGTTTTTAAGTCGCCGCTATATAAGTGGGATCTAAATTCCGAGTTACTGTTCATCATCCCTACCAGCCCTCTCTCTCCTCCCTCTCTTTTTCTTCTTTGAGGCCCTTAGACCCCTCAAAGCTTAAAAGTTAAAACATAGGAAGTGTAGATCGGGTCCCGATCTACACTCCGGTGTTTTCAAATCCCAATTCCGGCGAGTTTTGCCCGTCCGTCCGCCCTCTCTTCGTCCCTGATTTGAGCCATCTCGGTGGTGGAGGTAGATCGGGGCGTTGGAAACCTTTGGGAGAGGTTTCGGTGCGCGGAGAGCAACCGGACTTCCTCCTCCCCTTGGTAAGCCCTTTCCCTCTTTTCTTGCATAGATGTATGCTAGGGGGGGGTTGGGTGGTGGTTGGCGGCGGTGGGTGGCCGTCGGAGGGCTGTGGGAGGCGGTCGGAGGCTGTGGTGGTGGTCGGAGGTGGGTGGTAGAGGAGCTCGGGCTGGCAGGCGTGCGGCTCGGGCTGGGCGGCTGCTGTCTCGGGCAGGGCAGCAGCGCAGGGTGGTGCAGGCGCAGTGGCTGGCGCGGATGCGCGCGCGCGTGCGCGCGGCGTGCGCGCGGGCGTGCGCTCGGGCTGGCGCTGGGCGTGCCTGGTGCGGGCGTGCAGGGCTAGTCGGGTGCTAGGCTGGCAGGGCTAGCTGGGTAGGCTGGGCGCTGGGCACCGCTGCGGGGCGCGTGCAGGGTGCGCGCGGGGTGCGCGCGGGGCGCTGCGAGGCGGCTGGTGGTGCGCGCGGGGGCGGAGCCGGCGGTGCGCGCGGGAGTGCGCGCGGGGAGCGCGGGCGTGCGCGCGGGCGTGCGCGCGCGCGGCCAGTGCGCCTGGGCGCTGGGCAGGGAACCAGTGCGCGCGCGCGCGTGCATGCGCGTGCGTGCGCGTGCTGGGGCGTGCTGGGGCATGCTGGGGCCTGCTGGGGCAGTGCGTGGGGTGCTGCGCGAGGGGCGCGGGCTGGACACGCGGTGCACGTGGGCGCGCGCGAGCGTGCGCATGCGTGCGGGTGCGTGTCTGGGCTCGCGGGCAAGCGCGCGGCAGTGCGCCGATGGTGCCGGGGTGTGTGCGTGCGTGCGCATTCGTGCGTGCGCATGCAGGGGCCATGCGAATGGCTGCCCGAGGGTTCGGGTAGGTGTCGGGGCACTCGGACTCGCGTGCGTACGCGCGTGCTCGCATGCGTGCGAGCCCGTATGCATGCTTATCATCCGAGTTTTGGGTATTTCTATACATTTCTATGTATAAATTGTGTGGTTTCTCACCATATTGAATGTCTGTCTTGCAGATCTAGACGGACGGTCGCGCGACGACCCCGATCTCTGGTGAGTGGGACAATCCAACCCAGTAGAGAGGTGTTATACGCACTTGGGCGTATACCGACCTCTCCTGGGGCACCATGGATAGATATTGACATGTGTAATATGTATATCATGCGAGCATGATTTAATTGTAGAATGCATGTTACCCTAGACTTTGCATGTTAGGGACTTGCACCCTTAGGATATGTGTATGAGCCATGCAGCATGTCCCCTGTTTCCATGCTAGGAAGCCCGACCGATGCATGTGCCCTACTAGTTTATTTATTAAATTAAATGCTAGTATTTGTTTACATTGCATGTTATAGTGGATATTATAGGGGAGGGGCCTTGCGAGGACAGCGGTGAGACCCGGGTTAGGGTACACCGTGTTCCTTGTTTGGTTGTCGGGGTGCCGTATAACGGGAACTCACGCTGCCCTCCCGAGTTTCTTTCCCCCAATGATATTCTACCCTTGTTATAACCTTATGCATGTTCCCCGCATCGTAGTTATGCGCCCTGGTGGGTTCTGAGGAATTCAGAACATTAGTGTTGTTATAATGTGCTGTCTGCGGATCCAAGTGGATCATATGCGATGGATAGGCTGTTCTGTTCCCTTCGTTGGATCCGGTAGAGACTACCCCAGCGTTAGACAGGCCTTCCTGACAGAGGGCTCCCATCAGTAGGCACCTCCTGATTTAGGACGGACTGTGCTGAATGTGGGAGTAGACCAGGCGGCCTACGGAGTGGAGGAGAGACTATCGGTGGACCAAGGGTGACCAACAGCCTAGTCAGTCCCAAAATCCTATGTCACCCATTGAAGGGTGAGGGTGAGGTGTAGTGGGTTGGCGATGAACGACCCACTGGAGTTGTGATTGGATGCTTATCAGTCCCAAAATCCTATGTCACCCATTAAAGGGTGAGGGTGAGGGTGTAGCGGGTTGGCGGAAGCGACCCGCTGGTTTTGTGTTGATTAGTCCCAATATCCTTGGTCACCCATTGAGGGTGAGGGTGAGGGTGTAGTGGGTTGGCGGTAGCGACCCACTAGGTTGAGGAATTGTTGTTGCTTGTGGCTATGGTAATGTGGTTGTGGATGTTAAGGATTATCTGATTGTGGTCAATATTGTCTGTGATGCATGGGTTGTGCCGTTCACTGAGCGTGTGGCTCACCCCTCGCATAATCTTTTCTTCAGTGTCATCTGAGTCGGATCCGAAGGAGGAGCTCCCCGAGGGACTTCATCAGTAGCGGAGTAGCGCCACGTCCCGCGAGTTTCTGAGGCTATCAGCATCCCTTGTACCAGTATGTATTTTCCGTGCTTGGGCACGCGTTTGTGTTGTATTTGGACGTCTTTGTATGTATATTGGCTCTCACAGGACATGTGATTATGTATGGAGTCTGTAGTGTGTTTTGATTACAGATTCAGTCTTTAGTTATCCGCATTTGGTGTATATATCATGTCAGCCCTGCTTTTGTTGTCTGTGTGTCATTCTAGTAGCTTGTGTATGATATATTATTGACCTCCTGTGTAGATTCTGATATTTTATATACACTTGCCGCGTCTCGGGGACGCCCGGGACGTGACAGTTTTTGCGTGTGCTATCAAAAGCGTAGATGAACTCATCCGATGGTTCCAGCCTGGGGACCTCGCCTTCAAGCTTTCGGTAAGCGGAGTAAGTTAGGACATTGGTTTCCGCTCCCGTATCTATGAGAATGTGCCTGAATTCCCTCCCTTCGAGACTTGCAGTGATTGTGAGGGGCGCGGAGCGGGCCCCGGTTCTGGCGACTTCATGAGGGAGGAAGGCGATTAGATTGGACTGTACGTTGTTGCTTACTGAGTTCGTGGTTCTGGCCGACCCTTCAGGGAGGTATCGAGTGTCATAGGGGGATCTGGGCGGGCTGTAGCCTTCGGACTCGATACCTGGGTGCAGGGTTAATGCAAACATATTATGTAAGACCCAGTTATCTTCGTTCTCATACCTGAGACGTGCTTTCCACCAGATGGTCAATATGTGGCCCATGAATGGTAGTCGGAGACATTGATGTCTTAAGGAGAAGATGGCTTGGATACTGTCTAGCAATGGCCGCCCCAGCATTAGAGGGTATCTCGTGTCAATGTCAGCCACGAGGCGCTCCGTCTCGCAAATCAGGGGACCAACGGCCATCTCGAATATTCTGGGACCGTAGATGGTCTTTCCGGAATGGTTGAAAGCCTGGACAATGGAGTATACTGGCTGAACAAAGGGGCGGCCTTGCTTGGGCATTTCCTGGTAGGTGGAAAAAGTCATGATATTCATCCCTGACCCTGGATCGATGAAAATGTTGTTTAGCAGGATGGCCTGGAGTCGCCCGCGAACATGGAGGGGATATACTTGTAGCCTTTGATTAGGAAGGTCTTTGTCAATGAAGGAGATGGTCATTGGACAGTAGGGGCCATCTACTGTATCAGTGCTTTTGGAGGACTCGTTGTTGTCTAAATGCAAATCATCGGAAGTACATTCCCCCTCCTCAGGTCCTTCGTTTGCTCCTTCGGGGACCTACTCAAATGACTCCTCCTATTCTTCTTACCCCGAGTTATCTAGTCTGCTCTCATTCGTTTCCAGGTTGATGACTTCAACCATGGCAGGGACTACTTGGTCCTCCTCACCATATAGTATGGCGAGGTCGTGATCGTCGAGGTTCAGCTGGAAAGGTTCTTCTTGCCCTTCCTCCTCAGATCCTTCTGAAAAACTGCCATCGGTGGTGCTTTTCTGAGTTGCTTGGTTCCGGTGGCGGATGTCTCCCCCTTTTGACCATATTGATAGTGTGGGCTCTGGAAGTGGAAGCTTGATTGTGATCTGGCATTGGGTTAGAGAATATGCCAAGTGGCTTTGTGGCTTGGCAAGGGGGATTACCCTGCTTTAGATGGCTTTTGATCATGGCCCAATCAAGGTGCCTGTCATCATTCAGATCATAGACAAAATCCCAAAAAACTATGCATTGTTCTACAGTGTGACCATGCTATTGATGGTACTGGCAGTAACGTGTAGTGTTAACTCCTGGGAGTGGGGGTTTGGCTGTAGGGAGTGAGAGATTGTTGGTGTCCATCATTACCCTAAAGATATTTGTCACGGTTTCTGGGAGAGGTGGGTAAGAGTCTCTCTTTCCTACTCGTCTTGGGCCATAAAATGTCGGAGGGGAGACTTCATTGTAAGGGCCCAGTGTAGGCTACCTAGGGGCTAAAATTTGTGCTCTTGGGGGATCAGAGTAGGCAGGGGAAATTCTAGATTGACCCTGGTTTTGAAATATGGGGTTTTGGACTGAAGGGCTTTGGATTACTAGGCATTTTGTCATATCGACACGGGGGCAGGTACTGATCAAGGAGTAAAGTTTTGATTGGTTTGCCGAGGCGGCATATATACGAATGAACCGGGTGTATACTGTCTCGGAGCTGGTCCTTGATCAGGTACCCGCGCTCCGTTCGGGTAGAGTGCCGAGACTTGTGTGATCCCCTCTACCGTGGGGGTTTGCGCCTTTCTCGGTGGTTGTCCAACCCTATGACTGATAGGTGGGGACTGGGTTTGGACTACTGGGGTTGCACAACGGGAAATCTTATTGTGGTGGTCAATTAGAACCTGCTACGTGGTATAGTCTCTGTATGAAAGACTCATATGAAGTTCTGGACTCAGGCTCTGTAACATCATGTCAATTTCTTGACCTTCTGTTAGTTGTAGGCCAGTTCTGTGGATGAGGGTGCGCCACCTAGACACGTACTGCTCAAATTCCTCCCTAGGCCTCATTCTTTCTATGGTCAGGTCTGAGATAGAGGGGGTTCTAATTCTTTGGTAACCGTAATGGCCTAAAAACTTCTCGCTTACAGCCGAGAAGTTTGACAAATGGTCTACAGGGAGTGTGGAGAACCATTGTAGTGCTTCTCCTTCCACTGATTTTTGGAAAAGGAAGACTAACAGAGGTTGATTATCTAGAAAAGGTCAGGCATCTAGATAAAAAGTAGTTAAATGAATGTCTGGGTCTCCACGACCGTTATACCGGTGAAATTTCAGGATTTTGAATCCCTTCGATAGGTTGACATGTCACGCCCCAGGGCGGCCGTCCCCGGGACGCGGCAAGTGTATATATGATATCAGCAGTCTAAACAAGAAGTCAATAATATACCTTAAACAACATCAAAATGACAACACAGACAAAAGCAAGGCTGACATGATATATACACAAATAGCGGAAGCTAAAAGACTGAGTCTGTAATTCAAACACACATTATAGACTCGATACATAATCAACTGTCCTGTGAGAGCCAATATATACAACGACATCCAAATATAATACAAATGTGTGCCCAAGCATAGAATACAATACATACAATCAAGAAGGATGTTGATGGCCTCTAACACTCGCGGGACGTGGCGCTACTCCGCTACTGATGAAGTCTCTCAGGGAGCTCCTCCTTCAAATCCGACTCAGATAACTGGAGAAAAAATTATGCGAGGGGTGAGCCACACGCTCAGTGAATAGCACAACCCATGCATCACAATTCATATTAACCACAAGATTATTCAAGCCTCAAAGTGGCAACAACTACACAAACCAGTGGGTCGCTCATCGCCAACCCACTACACCCTCACCCTCACCCTCACACTGGTGACATGGGCTTTTGGGACTGACTATGCTGTTAATCACCCTTGGTCCACCGATAGCCTCTCCCCGCTCCGTAGCTTACCTGGTACAGGATAGCCTGTCTAACGTCGGGGCTGTACTACACGGATCCAACGAAGGGGATAACGATTCCACGCTCGCGACATCATTCAATAATTCTCTTCCAGGTAGCCTCTACCTGGCCACACACTCAGTGAATGGCACCAACTATACAAACCAGTGGGTCGCTCATCGCCAACCCACTACACCCTCACCCTCACCCTCAAACTGGTGACATGGGCTTTTGGGACTGACTAGGCTGTTAATCACCCTTTGTCCACCGATAGTATCTCCTCCACTCCATAGTCCGCCTGGTCTACTCCCACTTTCAGCACAGTCCGTCATCAAATCAGGAGGTGCCTACTGATGGGAGCCCTCTGTCAGGACAGCCTGTCTAACGCTGGGGCAGTCTCTATACGGATCTAACGAAGGGAACAGAAACAGCCTACCCACACGCATGCGATCCTCTTGGATCCGCGGTATTCCTTAACTGGAAAAAGAAACCTTGGGAGGGCACCATGAGGTCCCGATATAGGATATCCCGACAACCAAACAAGGAACACGGAGTACCCTAGCCCGGGTCTCAACGCTGACTTCGCAAGGCCCCTTAATCCAGAGAAGGAGATTCTACTAATGTCATGAATTCTTCATAATTCCTCTAGGGCGCATAACCAAGATGCGGGGAGACACATATTATAATAACGAGGTTATAAGATTATCAGGAAAAGAAACCTTGGGAGGGCAGCGTGAGGTCCCGATATAGGACATCCCGACAACCAAACAAGGAACACGGAGTACCCTAGCCCGGGTCTCAACGCTGACCCCGCAAGGCCCCTTTTTATATAATATTTTCTAAGGCATGCTAATAATCATAAGTTCGCATTTAATTTAATAAATTAAACTAATAAGACACATGCATAGGTCGAGGCTTTCCTAGCATGAAAACATGGAGTCAGGATGCATGGCTCTTACACATATCCTAAGGGTGCAAGTCCCTAACATACAAAGTCTAGGGTGGCATGCATACTACATATTAATCATGCTTGCATAGATTACATATTACACAAGTTAATATTAAACTATGGTGCCCTAGGGGAGGACGGTACACGCCCAAGTGCATATAACGCCTCCCTACTGGGTTGGATTGTCCCACTCACCAATACCCGGGTCGTCGCGTGACCGTCCGTCAAGATCTGCAAGACAGGGTATTAAACACAGTGAGTAAAATACACTATACATACAAAAAAAATGATTAGAAATACCCCATACTCGGACAAGCATGCATACGGGCTCGCACGCATGCGAGCACGCACGTACGCGCGCGAGTCTGAGTGCCCCGACACCTACCCGAACACTTGGGCAGCCATACGCATGGCCCCCCGCACGCGCACGCACGAATGCGCACGCACGCACACACCCCGGCACCATCGGCGCACTGCCGCGCGCCCAGACACGCTGCCGCACGCACTTGCACGCTCACGCGCGCCCGCGCGCACTGCGCCCCCCGCGCAGCACCCCGCGCACGCCCGCACGCGCGCGCACTGGTCCCCAGCCCCGCGCCCAGGCGCACTGCCCAGGCACCCTGCCTTGCGCCCAGGCGCATGCTCAGGCGCCCTGCCCTGTGCCCAGGCGCATGCCCAGGCGCCCTGCCCGCGCGCGCGCAAGCTCGCGCGCACGCCCTGCGCACCCGCGCGCACTCCCGCTCGCGCCTGCACCCGCACGCACTCCCGCGCGCACGCGCCCGCCAGCGCTCGCCTGCGCGCGCACGCGCGCAGACGACGCCCAGCACGCGCCCAGCCCATTCTAACCACATTTTCACCCACCCCAACCCCTCACACACACCCTAACACATCTACCCAACATGCATGACCTTCCCAACATCCCCTTAAGCCAAAAATATGAAGAAAAGGAGGGTAGGGGAGGGGGAACAAAAGGGGGAGGTTTGGGGGCCCTCGACGCACCCGCGACCACCTCAACCACCACCACTGCCTCTAGCCTCTCCTAAGCCTCCTATTCAGCAGCAAAACAGGGGGGGGGGGGAAATCATGAAAAAGGGGACTTGAGAGAGAGGGGAACATCAACAACAACAAAACCTAGCCAAGATCCACCACCACTTCCTCCACCACCCTCTCCTTCTCATTGAAACATAAACCCAAACACATGGTGGGGGAAATGAAAAGAGAAAGAGAGACCAGAATTCTGGTCGGAAGTGAGAGGGGAAGGGAGAGAGAGAGATAGAAAGATATTTATCAAAATATCTTAAGGAGAAATTACCTAGTCGCCCTTCGACTAGAAATTCTGCGCAAGCTTCACTGGAACAGCCATAACTTCCTCGATACAGCTCCGAATTGCTCAATTCCAAGACCGATGGAAAGCTAAGAAGATTATCTACAACTTTCATGTTCATGGAAAGATCAGATAATCCCTCCAGATATTCCGAAATTAGAGCTAAACATCGAGCAGGGCTGCTGCCAGAATTTCCATCCCCGGGGTATACTTGGAAAAATACCCATAACTTTTACTACAAGAATCCAGTTGATCTAATTCCACTTCTGTGCGAAAGCTAACTCAAAACTGGATATCTCATAATAAAATCATAATTAAACCTCATCATCTTGGATTTTAACAAAATCAAATCCAAATACCAAATTGGGAATACACAACTTAGGAAAAATTTTGTACCCAAATTTTTTAAACAGAGCGCTCCAAATGACACAGG